>BQNB010005841.1:0-77384 GCA_026074375.1 Tanacetum coccineum | reverse complement strand
ATGATCTCGCCTTCAAACTCATTATTCTCAGGTGGAACGTAAAACATAGAATTTTGCAAAACGTTGATCCATGGTTGAAATTCAAAATAGCACATTCACCTAAGATATAATAATTGTCGGGAGTGAAAAGTTCACAAGTTTCAAATATGAGTAGTGTTAGCATCTTAACTGATATTTAACGGTGATTTTGTTTTAAGCTTGGTTTGTAGCAAGTGAAAAGTCGGGGACGATGAATTTATCCCTTGGACATCTATAGATTATTCTATAGGCGCTTATTGTTACATGACCCTAAAGTTATAAAAATAACGAAAGTCCAAACATTTAAGAAAAAGGAAAAGTACAAAAATATAAGTGGTAAGAATTGTAGATTTATAAAATGGTAAAAACGGGGCGTTTTCAAAACTAAGAATTTCTTAATTCTCTTTAATGAACACTTATCTACTTTGTGAGGTTATTAGTTTAAGGGCATGGAAATTTTTGGTTTTCTAAGCGGATATTTATATCATTGCGTGGGGACACGCAATAGTTTAGTATGGGAGATTTTGGTATGTGCTTAATTACACATACCTTTTACTTATAAAAACGAGCCTAAATGTCCAAAAACGGACATAAAAAGCCAAATATATGTGTGTTTTGCTATTTATGTTGTGCAGGTGACGAATATTCACTAAAGGACAAAAATAAAGCCAAAATGGACAAAATTGAGCACGAGACTGAAAAGAGCACGAGATTTCGAGTCCAACGGTACCTTCATCTTTTATTGGGCCGGCCCGACACTATTTATATGGGTCGGACCGACCCATATTTATATAAGTAATTAACTCAGCCCACATCAAGAGCAGGCCTAACTCCTTTTGCCTTGGCCCATCAACAGATAGCAAATAATGGAGCGAGAGGGGCCAAGGTAGTAGCCCACGAAGAAAGATAGAAAGATTGGCCATTTTCTATTTTGCTGCATTACTATTGATCGCAAATAGGGGATGTGAGAAAAGGGAGCTGATCACGTTTTGAAACAACCATATTCTTTATATTTAGTTTCAAATTTTTTCTTTCGAGTAGATTAGTAGCGTAACGTAGCAGCATACATATCTCATCTTTTATTTTTTTTTAGTATTCGAAATGAATGTAATAATGAAAAGAAGCAGTAGGTATAGTAGGAGTAGATTAGGAGTATTACTATCTTTTGATACTTTTCGTTCCGATCTATTGTAACCGTTGAGGGGAAAATGTTTTTATTAGATCAAGTGATGTTTGAAAGTAATGTTTCCGAGTTGTTTGTTTATGTGTTTATGATTCGGAAGTGGGCAAAGATTTTGCCAAGGTTTCTTGTTCTGTCATCGATCGCTGCTTATTTTTGTTGATTTGTATTATTACGATATAAGCTTATTTCGTTCGCTAGTTTGGTTTCCAGGTAGGTTGTTTTCGGCTATTGCGGGTTCTCGGTTATGGGTTTATTCCCGTGGCCAGCTAGATGGTTAGGAGTAGCATAGCTTGATTTATTTGGTTTGGGTTTTAGCTTAAATCATAAAATGTTTTAGCTTATTCCATTTTCATCTCTTTCTAGTGATTTAGCTTATTTTCTTTTTAGACAAGATGTTTAAATGTTGTCTTCTAACTATTAACAATTTTTATAGGATTGGCCCAACTGTTTTGTTAAAACAGTTTTGGTAATTCAAAAGTTTCATAAAAATCAGTTACTATTTTCATTAAAAAAAGGTTTAGAAATTAATTTAAAAAGTTTAACTAGATTAGTAATATTTGTCTTAACCTTTTCTTGTCTTGTTTTTGGTACTTATTACCGGTCAACTCATGAGGCGTGGAGCTTAAAGGGTTTAATAAGCTAGATAGAATTTGACTATTTTCTTTAGCTTATTAAATCAGGCGTTATCATTTATTTGCGGCTCTTCAATTTGGTTCCATTTTCTATCCTTTTTTCAATTCATTAGTGTAGCTTAGTATAAAATGTTTAGCTTTGTTATTTTGATCATTATGAGTAGGGAGTAGTTCAATTTTATGCTTGTTAAGTAAATTGGTGTTTAGTGAATTAAGTGTGGAATTTTAAATAAGTGATTAGTGATTGATAATTTGCAAAAATTATTTAGTTTAGTGTTTTATTTAGTCGAACGGGCAAAAGCCGTAAGATTAAGTAGACATTAAATTAGTAATTAATTTCTTGATAAAAAGTCGTTTTTAATATTAAGCCAACGTTTTGAGGATTCGATTTATTAGACGGAAATTAGTTCGTCATTAAGATCTAAAATTTTTCAAATTAAGAATCTATCACTTTACTTGACAGCATCACTTTTCTTCTATACTTTTATTTCTATTAGCTTGCTTTTAATTAGTTTTAATCTAGTTTTTTTTTCTAATTTAAATTAGTTTTAAAACAAATATCAAAATTAAATTGATATTCGAGCATCAAACAAAACATTAACATGGATTTCAATTCATCTCTCGCGACACTCGGAAGATAGACTTTTACTTTTTCTAAAGTAATTTTCTTATCTAACGGGATACTCTCTATACTATTATTAATTTGGTATTTTAGGTATATATTATATATCCTATTTTGCTACTATCAATGGGCACCTAACAAGATCTCTTCTCAAAGTATTCTTCGTATATTAGCCCAAACAAAATATCCAAAATCTTCTTTAGACAGAGTATTCATGGATTTTGTTGATGAATCATCATTGATGATATGTTGTGAAATGGGTTCTAAACTATCATGTTCAGAAGCCATAACTCTAAGCTCATTAAACTTGACATGGATGGTTTCCATAATCTTTTTGGTTCATCGATTATATATTCGAAACCATATGGATGTTTCAGAATATCCAATAAAGATTTCAATGTCTGCTTTAGGTTTCATCTTTCCAAGGTCATCTCGATCATTTGTTGGATAACAAAGTGAACCAAATACATGAAAGTACTCCACATTTGGTTTTCTGCAATGAAGAAGTTCATATGGAGTCTTGTTTGTGACTTGTTTGAATTATTGACCTATTTTGAGTAAAAAACAGGTTGGAAATTGCATTGGCCCAAAGAAATTCTGGTAATTCGAGAAAAGATAAGCATTGTTACGTGCTAACCTCTACAAGGTTTGATTTGTGTTCTTTTCAACAACACCATTTTGTTGAGGCGTTTGAGCAATTGAAAATTGTTGCATAATGCCTAGCTTTTCACAATGAGCCTTAAGAGTTGCGTTTTTGAATTCAGTTCCATTGTCAGTGCTAATTTGGTATTTTGACGTCTGTTAATTCAATGAAACTGAGCAAAGAAAACTTCTTTATTTCTTCTGGAGTCTCATCTTTTGTGTGAAGAAAATATATGCATGTGAATCAAAAATAATCATCAACGATCACAAGAATATATTTCTTTCCGTTGATGGTTGCTACCCTCATTGGCCCACATAAGTCCATATGTAGCAATTCCAATTTGGAATGAGTGCTTGGAACCTATTTAGGTTGATGAGAAGATTTCTTGCTCTTCCTCGCTCAGATGCAGAACATAGATGATCTTTACTATATTTGAGTTTTGGAAGACTATCAACCAGGTCATGTTTGGTAATATCGTTAATGGTACCGAAGTTTAGATGTGAGAGTCTGCGGTGCCATAACCATGAATTTATTGAAGTGGCTTTGGATAAAAGACAAACAGGTGAAGAAGCAACCATATTAGAAATGGAGATAGTATACAAACTGGATTTACGAGCTCCTATAAGCAAATCATCTCCTTCCAGATTTCACACATAGCATGTTTTGGAGCGAAAAGCAACTTCTAGATCACCATCACAAAATTGTCCTACATTAAAGAGGTTGTATCCTAGGCCTTCAACATAATATACATGACAAACAGTGATATTGCCTTGTACATAATCGCCATAGCCTGTGGTTGCTGCAAAATGATCGTTTCCAAAGCGGACTGTTCCCATGAATTTCTCAATGAAATTTTCCAGTAGTGAATAATCACCAGTCATATGCTTTGAACAACCACTATCAACAATCCAAGAACGATTTGAACTACCTGCAACACATGAAGATACCCCATATGGACGAGTGGATGATTTGACTACCTATTTTTTAATGGGAACCAATGTATTAACAGTGTTTATACTATTAACAACATTCAGAGTCGTCTTAATAGGTGACCAACCAACATTTGGTTGTAATTCATACAACTTTTGCCACATTCGACTAGTTCGTATTTGATTCTTCATGTATTTTCTAATTGAACTTTCTCGCAGAATTACTGTAATTCTCTTAAAAGTACTAGAAACCTTATTTTTGGCACTTAAGGGAGTAACTGCAGCAATCTTAGTTTTAGAAACTGCAAGAGTAGTATCTAAGGACTTAGATTGTATAGTCTTAACAGAAAACCTAGTGTTTGAAACTACAGGAGTAGTATCTACAAACGTAGATTTTATTGTTCTAGGCGTAGTGAATAAGGCTCTTCTAACTTTTGAATGCACATACAATTTATAATTCGCAAGACATTTATCATGACACGGGATAAGCATATTTTTAGCACACGAAACACACAATACATTCTTCGCTTTAAGAGCGTTTTTAAAATCAACATCAGTTACAATCTTTTTGTTTAAAACAACATTATTTGTCCTATCTGAAAATTCTACTTTCTCTGATGATTTCTTAGTGTTGGATAAGACACTATTCTTGAAGGATGAGTCTCTATTTAATGGTATTCTAACACTAAGAGCAGCTTTCAGTCTTGTAGAAGATAAAACACTTTTAGCTTTGTTTGTATTTGTTTCATGTTTGTTTATATTATTGACTTTGTACATTCCCGGTGCTATAACATTTTTGTTTGTTTCAACAGCTTTCTGTTTGTTAGGTGAAGTCTGTAAAGTGACCGTTTTTGACAAAACATGTTTCTCTTCTGTTTTAGGAGCAACAGTTTTCTTTTGAAAATCTTGTTTATTTAGCGATGTAACACAAATAAGTTTATTAGAAACATTGGTTTTGTCAAACTTAGTATTCACAGACTTACCTTTTTCAACATTTTTCAATTTGGTTTTTAACTCAGATATTGTCATCAAAATATCTTGATTCTCTGCACGTATCTCTGCATATGCATAGGTCTTTTAATTAACATGCTCAATCAATTCATTGATTTCCCCTTGAGTTTGAGTTCGTGTCTTTTTGATTGTATTGAAAAGTTTTTGATACTCTAATTTAACATTTTCTCGTTCCTTTATCAAATATTATACGTTAAATTCTAAAGACACGTTCTCATTCTCAAGCTTTTCCATTTTTGATATCCAAGAGGTTTCACAAACGGTTTTCAAAGAAGATTCACATTTCGTCTTTCTTTTCATGTTGTATTTGTAATTTGAAATCAAGACTTTGTTTTTGACATCTTTGAACATCGTTTTCAAGAATGTTTATTCATTTTTGCATCCCTCTTGGATTTCAATGGAGTCCCTTTGAATTTTTTCAATTTCATCTTGCACATTATTGTTTACACATTCATGACTCAACAATACACAACATTCGATTTCATGCTTGAGTTTTGATTCCAAGAGTTGATCACTCAAAAGCTCATTTTGTTTCCATGTTGCACTAAGATCACTTTCTGTTCAGTCAAAAACATCTTTCATTTCTTTTATGTCTTTTAAAAATCGTTTTTGAAAGATTTCAAAATTCAAATGCAATTCATAAAGAATTGGTTTCACCTCTTGTTGACAAAATTTAGTTAACCGTATTTCTTCTGGATTTGTATAGAAAATGCTTTCACGTTTAGAAATTTTTTGTAGTAATGCAAACAACGTTGTAAATTCATTTTCCATTTTTCCAAATACAATTTCATTGGGTTTTTACTAGGCATTGAAGCCAAAGGAGGTTTTATCTCAGAAGGTGAAGTCGATGTTCTTGCATTTGAAGGATTTTCAGAAGGTATAAAAGTAGATGAAAAATATTTTTGTTCAGCAAATAATTCTTTTTGTGGAACAAAATCCCCGTAAAGAGCATTTAATTTGTTGTAATCAATTGTATGAAGATTTTGTTTTTTCTCAATAGCAATTGGATCCTTTAGTTTGTTTTCCATTTTTATTTGACTCTTGGTTGCATCATCAAGTATGTCCCCAGTGTCTCGAACATTCACATGCATTTTTGTATCATTAAAGCAAGAAGCATCATATATTTTTGGATTCTGAGAAATTGTTTTCTTGAGAGTATAAGGATTTTCGTATCCTAAACCATGTTTTACATTTGGATCATAGAATGACATTGGTTTTGGTCTAAGCATGAACATTCCTTGTAACGATTGACCCATTTTTAATACCACATTTTCATTATGTTTAGCTTTTGCTTCAAGATCTAGAACTGTGTCATGATATTTATCTTCATTTTCACTCATCTTTCGTTTCAAAATTGTTTGTGTCTTTTGAAGTTCCACAATTTGTCTTCTTAATTCAACAACATTCAACTGTAAATTGTCTTGTTGTTGTTCTAGATCTCGAATAATGTCCTGATCACGAATAAATTGAGTTTGTAATCCTTTTCTAATCGCCTTGCTTTACTATCAGCCTCAATGAATTCATTAAAAAAGGTGGTGTTATTTCCTTTGGTCATCTTAAAAACCCGAACCTTTTCCTTATACACCTCAAGCTGTTGAGTTAAAACTTTGTTTTGTTGTTTTACTTTATTAGCATTTATTTGTTGTTTCTTAGCTTCCTTATAGACATTTCTAGCTAACTGCTCTAATTCATATGATGCTTGAACATTGTTATCGTATTTAACACTGCCACTATTAACATCTACAATTGGTTCATCAAATATAATATTGCTATTAATTTGATCATCATCAATTGTATCATTAATAAGTTTAGATTGCTTCGGATACTTTTGCTCTTGATTATCTTTAGCAAATAATGGGTTCACATAACCGGTAGATGGTTTTTGTACCTCGCCGAGGAATGCAGAATCATAGCTTAGCGCTGCATCAGAATCAATGTTTGTTGGTTGAATTCTGGCCATCAAGCATATATTTGCACTTAATTCCTTAATTTCGTCCATCCGAGTAGCATCAGCAACAAGAAAGTCATTATGTTCATCAGTAAGAGTGACTCATGCTTCATCCTGTTTTGCTAGCAACATTTGTTCCATGAAGTACTTTGAATCTCGAACTTTTGGCTTTGGACAATTACGAGCATAATGACATTTCTCACTGCAATTGTAGCATTGAACATTTATAGCAGATCCTGAAGACATAGTTCAAAGAATTCTCTGTGTGTTCCCAGCATCATTCTGAACATTGTTACCCTCAATGATTTCCTCTTGAACATATGAACGTCTTATATTTCTGCCATCATTACCAGAATTTCTACTTTGAATATTTACTCGGTGAGCTTGCACAATTACGATTATTTATTAGATTAGAGTAATGTTGAGTGATTACGCGAGCAAGTAACATCATTGTAGAAATAAGTACATCTTCAGAATTATTTTAAAATGCATCCCCTTGATAATCGTCATCATAATCAACTACTGAAGAAGGATGTGTGACATAGTAAGGTGATGGAGTTCTGGAAGAGGAACACGTATGTGCCACCAACGCAAGGTGTAGAATATATGATGTATCTTATCTCACAATCAAATGACAAGAAAACTAGAGAGAGAGAGTGGAAGGATTAAACACTTTCGAGAGAGAAAGGAAATAGAGCAATCTTAGATTATCAAATGTGAAAGTGAACAACCAACCCTCTCCAAGGTGTGGAGAGGGGTATAAATACATCACATAGGCCGACCATGGGCTTGAACATGGGCTTTCCATATGCCTTGGCCTTTCTACCTTTTCTAGATTCCAAAAACTATACTACGAGCCTATCTTACGATATTATGGAAGTGAATAATACTTTTCGTATTTCTAACAATCTCCCCCTATGGGAGGTCACTCCATGTTACAAAACTGTCAATCCTAGCATACTATGCTTGTCTTGAGCTCGTAGTCTTTAAACTTCAATCATTATCTTGTTGTGACACCCCGTAAATTTCCGTTCATTAATTTAGCCGTTACCGGTCGCTAATTTGAATTTTTAAAGTTTCGTTTAACTTTTACGTTTAACCGAGAAGTTTTCCCGCTATTTATCTGAGAATCGTCACCGGGAGTGAACCGGGACACCAAACGTTGTAGTATTTTAGCAATAGCCACGTTTTTATATTTTAAGGCAATATTTAAAATTTCATAATTTTTGGAGATACCGTTATTCGTTTCGTTACTTGCGTGAATCGTGTTTTATTTAAAATGTAAGCATATGCATGGAAGGCTTGGAAATTAAATCAAACAAGGAGCACTAGCATCTTAAAATATTAAAAACCATTTGATCCCCCCCTCTTTGTCTTGTTCGTCCAAACAAACACCCCATTATAAACCTTGGAGGCCAAGTTGAATTTCAAAAACAATAAGACAAGTTAACAACTAGCATTTGTCCTTGCTTAATTGTGATTAGGAGATCATTTTGGTCCCCTCTCCCTTTCTTGTCCTATTACACGAAACACACACACTACACACTTTTAGTGTGTGAGGCAATTGTCCATATATACCATTTACTTCTCATTTTTCATTCATATTACACACACACTTAGCATTTGAATTTTCTTTTTCTCTCTTGTTTCTCCTAGTCCACGAAAAACCCACACACATATATAAATTCATAAACTTTTCATCTTTAATAAAAAAAGTTTCTCTTGTTTCGCGAGACTCTTAGTAAAGTAAACCCAACACATTATAAATTCATAAAACTTTTTTCATCTATTAATAAAAAAAAAACTCTTGATGATTTGTTTCTATAGGGATTGAGATCGTTTGTACCATTCGGGGGTATTCTGTTAAACAACTTCTTGGGTTTGTAGTAGGTCCTCCTCCTCTTTTCCTTCTGCATACGTCACGCTACCCCCCCTTGCTTTGTTGCTTTTCCATACTGTTGTCTTCAATTCTCTAAAAAAACCTTCAAACTTTGTAAGTCTTCTCATATGTCTTTTATAATACACTTTGTATTTTCATTAATCGATCTTGAATGCATACATACTAGTTGTACTAACCTGTTTCTTGTAAAATCAAAGATTTTTTTTAAAACTTTTAATCTTCATTCTTTGGTTCATATGATTGCTACGGGTGTTCGAAAATAATAAAAGAAAATATAAGGAAATTATAGTTTTGTGATCTATGGTTATTTTTGTATAATAAGAAGAATTTTATGGCTTCTTTTTTTTTCTGGCTATAGGTTATAGCTTATTATTTCAATCGCGCTATCCTACCTAAGGTTTTTTCTTATGCGTTATTTGGAAAGCTTTTTTTTGATTATTCTTGAGCTTAACTGGCTTATGTATGGTTCGTACCCAAATAAGTAAGAAAAGAAGAGTGATGTTTAGCTTATTTTGGTTTCGTGCTTATTATTTATTAGTTATTTTCTAGCTTATCTTGAAAGGAAACATTGGGTTAAACTTATCCGCTTAATAAATAGCCGAATATGTTTTGCTTGGGCTTTTAGACACATCCACATTATCAAGGACCAATTGCCAACGAGCGTATTCTTGAGCTTATGTGGTTCGGCTTATTTATGGTTTGGTTATTGTGGAGCTTATTGATTAGCTTATTATTTCTATTTACGCTGTGTTTATTATTTTATGTTTTGCTCTATCGGACTATATGGATAAATAAAACTTAACATTTTTGGACTTAACGGCAAGGTCAGTCACGCCTAACATAATAAATCACCAAGGCATAGCTACGATGTAGCTTATTGGATAAGTGCAGAATAGCTTATTTAACTAGTGTACGACCTTAGACGACTATTAAATTTAACTTATTTTAAACGTTGGAGATTGCGAATAATAAGAGATTGATGGATGTATAGTTTGTAATTATGAAAAGTGGATGAAATTGATTTGAAAATGATTATAAATAAAGTTTACGACTTTGGAAAATGTGTAAACACGAATGGGTTCATGCCGAAATTTTTATAAATTATTATACTTAGTTAATATTTAGAAAACGCACATAATAAAATAGATAAATGGGAATTTAATTAAGATTTTTGTGCACGAACAATTTATATATATATCATACTTGTATTTATACTATTTATATATATATTTATTATATATATATTAATATTATATATATATATATATAATTATACTAGACAGTTATTTTATATAATATAGTAATCGTACTATTTTTGACTCGATTATTACTTACGAAAATATTTTAAACTTTTACGATCACAAGCATTAATTTTAGGAAATAGATTAACAAAAGTACACTAGTATATGTTATGCTTATTCGTACTTTACACTACTCCGATATTACAACAAAACCTTCATTTCATAACGTGGTCTTACGAACGTTGTTCGTTACCCGTAGTGGATTTTATTTCTTGAGCTTTTTCACTACTTAAATTTCCACCAATTATGGGGAGTTCATTGCCACACTTTTAAATATTTTGATAATTATTTTATAACCTTGGGCGTGAGGAAACATTGCTTGCCTATGTAGCGTTCTAGGACCACTATTGCACCGAATTACTCATCGGAACTGTTAATCATCTTTATATACCGATCTTGGCTGGTTAAGTGAGCGCGAGTGAATAAATAGATCTATTAGGACTAATTATCCCTATCCGGGTAAAAAGCACTTACTAGTCCGAGTCTGCCAATGAATAACGAATATATGTCATATCGAAACTAGTTAGGCGGTCTTTAGTCGGACACCTGAAGGGCAAGCCTTTATAGCATTGTACATGCTATCTTTCAGTATTAGCTACAGTGTCATGAGCTTAGTGCAACGTAAATGCCTCTTTATGTGAAGTTGTATCTCCTATAACTGTCGCATACATTTTGATAATCTTGTGGTGTAAAACCCCGTATTTAAGGATACTACTATTTCTAGTCTCATACGGTATATCAGTTTTCGATAAATCTGAAAGAGTTGGTAAGGCTTTTTATATTGTGGTTAGAGACGGATTTTTATTAAAAATCGTAGTCGAGGTTTTACCTATAACTTTCGCGGTTATTATACAATTTAAGTTTATCCCGTTTTATCGATCCGACACATAGAACGGTTAGTAGATTCGCTCGAATTAAACTTTAGCATGAGTGGACATTATTTTTTATATATACTTGTTTGTATTGTAATTTTCATCTTTTATCCGCCGTTTGGACGAAACCGCGTCAAAAATAGTATTTTTTATAATTTTTAATATTCTTAACTACGTGTTTTTTAAAAACAGATATTGTGAATAAATGTTTTAGAAAAAAGAAATATTATAATTTTTAAAATAACATATAATATAGCAAACTCCATCTTCTTTTAACTTATTTTTAGGATATCCATCGCAAAAACTTAGAATACGAAACACACCCCTCATTGTTATATGCTTTACTCCTACAATGAAAGTCATAAGAACGCTAAACTTACACCTTAATATTTGTATTTCCTCAACAAAAAAAAAGACCAAAACATCTCACCCCTCCCCCCCCCCCCCCACCCCTCCCCCCCCAAAACCTACTCCTTTAATATTTCTATTTTTTATGTAAGTTGACCCAAGCCGTTGTAATATGACTTGGTAAGAAAAAACTGTTAAAAAAGACCACTGAGCAGTATGGTGGGTAAATTTCATATAATCGGAGATCCAGAGAGCCCACCACGCCTTCATCTACGTTGTACTTTTTATTATAGGAGCACGGCCTTCAAAACAGCCTGTATTTACAACTGGTCGCAACGTTCGACAAAAAATGTGCCTGCCCTTCTTGTTTCTTTGCTGTTCGTCGAGTGCAGTGCAAAGAGAACGCCAAATCATCAACTGACATCAACATCAAAAATTCATTCAATCAATCTTAAAACACTGTTCTAATCTACTATCCTATATAAACTTACTATGGTTTTCCTTGTAATAGAAAATTAACACTCATGCTGACGGCCAAGGAGTTCTCTAAGTTTTAATTCTTTAAAGATTTTAGGGTTTTGGGGTTTATTGATTTTTGGTGTGGTATAATTGAGAGCAAAAAGGGTTTTGAATTGATGTGTTATTGAAGGATTACTGGGTAATAGAAGAAAAGTTAAGGTTGAAGTTGCTTTTGTCTCGTTTTTGGCAGTTGCCATTTGTTTCTTTTATTTTCTTTTTCGGAAATTCTTGTAAATCTTCTCCCTTTCTCTCTTTTGCTCTATAGGTATCTGTCCTCAGTCTCTTGTGCGCTGTCTCTTATACCTTGTTAAGTCTATCTGCGTTGAGGCATGTCTTCTTGGTTATAATATCAGTCCTCTTAACAAGAAAAAAGGAGGAAGAGAAATATTTTGATCTCCTTGTTAATTTCTATGATGTTAGTAAGTGGTTTTCAAAACCCTTTTATGTTAATTTAATTTTTGTTGAGTGCATGTGTTTGATTTTAATTTTTTTAAGTAGCTCTTGCATTTGTATCGGGGGATATGGTATTTGATCATTGGTTTGATCTCCTATGAGTCAATCAAGTTTTGATGTAATGTGTAGATGAGGAGAGTTATTGATGATGTGATTTATGCACTAGCCAATTGAGCAATAACGATTGTTACGAAGCCCGCTTGGTTAAGTTTTGGAAGGGGTTTTAAAGTTAGTGTTAGTTTGGGGCTGCTCTGTTTGATGTAGTCTGTAGCTCAAAACGTGGATTTGTTTCCAATAATTTGTGTTTGGCCTGAGGTGTGGTGCCTGTTGATGCGGAATATAATAGGTTCATCTATGGGTGGGTTGATAGGAGAGGTACTTGTTATAAGGTTCATGTGGTAATTGGTATGGTTTAGTCAACTCCTCCGGATGAGGGAGTTATGACCATTTTACGATTGCTAGTAAAAACTGGAACATCATTTGGAAAACGAGTTAAACTCCAGGTTAATACTTAAAATAATGTAGGATAGGAAAAGCTAATATCTGTAGTCATTTCATCTTTAATCTAACTTCTCAAGGGGATTCTATTTAATAGTTATCACGCTTTGGAAAATACGTCAAAATTTCGTGTTTGGTACGAAAAAGTTGGGGAACTGCCGCAGGACCTGCAGTGTCCTTTATGTAGTTAAATTGCAGCCAACTTTGGCTAATAAGGTCTGGATTATTTTGATGTAATTGTAGAAGACATAAGTGATCAAAAATTACATTTTTACGAGTTTGGCTATTGAAGCCATATCTCCTCCGGATCTGAGTGAGATTATGACGGATTTACGGAATACTAGTCAGTTCTGACCTATTGTTTAAAAAAGGGATTTAACTCACAGCATTTGTTCACTTAATGTGTTTGGGTTTTTAAACACATGGTTTAATTACACTAGGACATCCATAATACTCTTTTTGCTCTCTTTGGATTTCAGACTTGATTGTATTTTAAGGATACGGGATTTATTTGGCTAAATCCGTAAGCGGTTAGATAGTTCAGCGAACTTTCTGTTTTGGTTATGATTAGTAAAGATACTAATTTTCCTGTGGATTGTATAAATGTTTGATTAAAAGGCTATTGTTCTGGAAAAACTAGGTTAAGTATCTTTCCAGAGGTGCAAATCTCCAACCTTATATCTTCTTATAGCTGGTCTTGTAAAGTTGAATTAAATAATTCCTGCAACATAGTTTTTACCGCCCTTTTTTGTGAAATATAAAGTGCGGCCATTTTGTAATAAATAAGGAATTCGCTAACGCGAAGGACTTAGTAGACACTTATTGTAGTATTAAGTGCAGGTTGATATACCAATTTGGGGTAAAAAATATCTTTGGTTGATTATTATGCAATGCCATACATATCTCGGAAACATTTATCGTGATCATTGATTTATTTTTATTCGTATCGAACTTCTTAATCATTCTATGCCGCTTACGTATACCATCTTTTAGGTTATGCTTCGACATCTTCTCGCTCGTATGATGATTCATTAATTTGGTCTTCTATCACTCCTAGTGGAGTGTTCATTGCCTCGGCATCTTTTGCTTCTTTAATGGTTTCCATAATTATTTTCGGGTTTGAGATTACTTGCTTTGTTTTACTAAGCAAAAATTATTGATTTCCAATTTATAAGAGTTACATTGAATGTTTTTACTAAAAGATTTTACTTGCTATTTTCACACATGATTTCTTATATATTTTTATAAATGGTTGTTTACTCATTGAATTTATTAAGCTGGAACATTGCATTACTCACATGATCTGAGATCTCATTGTTTATCTATTTTACAAAACCTATGGTTTTAGATACACATACTGTTTTAAATTAGACATAAGTGCTTAAAGGGTATACTTGACCCGTTATTGTGAATTATCATAGGAGTACCTATTTGATCTAAAGACCTAATATGCAGGGAATATATACAGAGTAAACTCTACATGTGCATTTGGGTAGAGCTTAGGATGTAATGGAAATCTAAGGACTATGGAGTTAGAATCCCATCCTGGGTATGGAAATAGCTTTTGTGAAACACCCACTTTCAAGGATATATTACTCTGATGAATTAGGTTTATTGCAATATTACTCCAAATCTTTTAAGGCAACTATAGTTTATTCGTCTCAAATTGGGATCGGTTGTAATGACTCATTGCGATAATTTTGTTTACTTGACACTAGCATTCGTTGCATTGTCTAGTTGGTTTGATGTGGTGGAGACGTGTTCTATACCTTGTGGTTACTACTAAGCATACTTGTTGTTTATTAACATTTTACTTCCGGATTTTCGAACAATTATTTTAAATATTTGTAAGCTACTTTTCACTTACTGAAATTTTACTGGATTGTATTTCTTACTGTTTTTCTTAAACCTTTGAATTCACCAACATTATTGTTGACTTTTTTGCATGTATTTGTTCAGGTTTATATCTCTGTTAGTTGGGCTTTGGGAGCATTCATACGCAATGTGGATATCAACAAAAAACTCAAGGATTAGTTTTTTTCTTCATTCGAGAAATTTTTAACTTTAAATATCAAAAGATGATTCACGTTTTGTAAATAATTGTAATCTTGTTAAATAATAAATTATTGGATCCTGATTTTACTCTAAAATTTTAAATCGAATTTGTGACATTTTTATTAACGTCTCATTTTGAGGTCATTTTCTGTAACTTGGACTTTTATACTATGAAGTTGCACCCAAATAGTGGTATTCGCTGCCGTTATGATTTTATGGGATAGGTCGTTTCTGTGTGGTATCAGAGCACTAGTTATAGAAACTAGGTCATTTACCAAAAACCCTAGTCTGGTAACATTTTTGAAAAAAATTTAAGAGTCATTCAACCAGTTGTCCGATTTTGTGCCGCGCTGGCGCTTGACATCCCACGGTAACTTGATATACTCCCTTTTGCATCTTATTGATCTATTGTATTTATACACATGGATATGTTATGATAATGGCATTGTGGTTATTTTTTTGTCTCATACGTCTTATATTATGACGTCATATTATTTTCTTTATATGCCGGTCAGGTTATATATGACGGTCTGTGACCGCAGATTCCATTGTATAAGAGGCGTTACTTCTATTTTTCTTCCTCGAACGTCAATACTAGTATTATATATGGGATATCGTAGACATTATTTGTGCTACTCTCCTCTCAAATTCTTACGCTTATTTTTGGGATCATCGCCAATCACTATCTATTTAATTGTAATTCCTATAAGTGTTGACTATTTATGGTTACTTTCGGCTATTTTTTTTTGAACACTTTTCGAGTAAAGTTGGTATTTATATTGGAAACTTTTTTTCTTAAATCTACTGTATCTTTTGCCATTAAATTATAGAGCTAATATGTTAGGTTCTCAAGATGGCGAGTTGGATGCGATTCGCCCGCAACTCTTCTGGATGGAGAGATTACGCTTAACTCTAAAACCGTGGTAACAAATTAGTGGATACCCTAATTTTTAATGCAGATTGGTTAGGCGTATTATAAATAATGTTTTTTATTGATTGGAGCTACTGATTTATTACAGGGGGGTAAGGTTAAACATATGAGGACCATGCTGCGTTTTTGGGATAAATTCGTAACTATTTCGGATGATATGAGTTACGACTAGAACGACCAAAACTAATCATAAATTGTGGCCTAGATTTTCAAAATGAGTTTGAGACCAATATTTTCATATTAAGTGCCCCATTTTCCAATTAAAACCTGTAGGATTTAGTAAACTTAAACATGGGATTCGTTTGTTTTGGGTCAACGGGTTATAATATGAGAATTATGCTAAAAACGATTAGAATAAGAAAAACGGTTTGAAATAATCAGATTGGCAAATGATGGTAGAAAATGATAACTGCATTTGGCTTCTTAAACACTTGGTTGAGTATTATCTTGTAATTTCAGGTAAATAGGAATCCTAACATCTTGTTTAAAGGCGAAAACGTTCGTTTTAATACCTATGTTCGGTGTTTTGAATATGGTCCATTTAGTTAGATTGCAAAGGGCTCAGGATAATTTGATTATTTATTGATAATTCCCTACATATGTGTTATAATAATTGGTAAGTCTTAATAACGTTCTTTTTCTTTGATATTTTAGAAGAGCAATGCTCGCGGTGATCTCCGAAACATTAACGTGACTTTATTTTATTTCTTTATTTGATAATATCAACAGTTCGGTTAGTAATTTGTCAATTCCATAGTTATTTTAATTGTTCGACTCCGAGTTTGAACACTCTTTTCTGCTTTTGAATATCGTATGTTGTGTTTGTTATCCATTGTATATGAATATTTCAATTAATGGGAGTGACTCTTATTCTTATCACCTCGGTGCGTGGCCGTCTTTTGGGCACTTACTAGTTTGGACAGATTGACTAACGGTCTCATTATTCTCATTTATATGTATATAATATTAATATACGTACTATTATTTACTCGATTTACTTACGAAAATATTTTAACTATTATACGATCACAAGCATTAATTTTTGGAAATATATTAACAAAAGTACACTAGTATATGCTTATGCATTATTCGTACTTCTACACTACTCCGATATTAAACCAAACCTTCATTTCATAAGTTGTCTTTACGAACCGTTGTTCGTTACCGAGTGATTTTATTTCTAGACTATTCACTACTTCAATTCACCAATCAAGGTGAGTTCATAGCCACACTTTTAAATTATTTTGAATAATTATTTTATAACTTGGGGTGAGAAACATTGCTTGCCTAAGTAGCGTTTAGACCACTATTGCCCGAATTATCATGAACTGTTAATCATCTTTAACCGACTGGCTGGTTAAGTGAGCGCGAGTGAATAAATAGATCTATTAGGACTAATTATCCCTATCCGGGTAAAAAGCACTTACTAGTCCGAGTTTGCCAAGGAATAACGAATATATGTCATATCGAAACTAGTTAGGCGGTCTTTGGTCGGACACCTGAAGGGCAAGCCTTTATAGCATTGTACATGCTATCTTTCAGTATTAGCTACAGTGTCATGAGCTTAGTGCAACGTAAATGCCTCTTTATGTGAAGTTGTATCTCCTATAACTGTCGCATACGTTTTGATAATCTTGTGGTGTAAAACCCCGTATTTAAGGTTACTACTATTTCTAGTCTCATAATTATTTTATAAATCTTGAAGAGTTTACTTTTATATTTTAGACGATTTTTATTAAAATCGTCGATTTTAAAACTTTCGCGAATCATACAATTTAAGTTTATCCGTTTTATCGATCGAGAAATCGACGAATGTCATATTTAGCCATGAGAGCTTATTTTATTTTATTTTTATTAATTTTCATCTTTTATCCGCGTTTGGCCGAAACCGCGTCAAAATAGTGTTTTTACAATTTTTAATATTTTAACTACGTGTTTTAAAAACAGATATTGTGGAATAAATGTTTTAGAAAAAAATATATAATTTATAAACATAACATATAAACCAAACATCCTCTTTAATTATTTTAGGCTCCATCAAAACTAGAAACCAAACACCCCCTTATTATATTTTACTCCTACTAAATCCTAAACCAAACACACCCTTATATTTGTATTTCCTCCAACAAAACCAAAAACCAAACACTCCTTAATATTTTTTTTATAAACCCAAGCCCAAGTATACTTTAAAAAAAATTATAAAAGCCCACACTTTTATTTTTATATAACCGGATCCAAGCCCACACCCTCTCTTATATTTTTATATAAGTCGGATCAAACACCCTCACAACATAACATAACGTTTCAAAAAAAAATACCCTGCCTTCTTGTTCTTCTTTCTGTTCGTCGACTGCAGCAACAACAACCAACAATCATCATCAAAAATTCATCAATCAATCTTAAAACACTTCTAAACTACTCTTATATAAAACCCCATCATTATTTTCCTTTAAAATTGACCATGCACCAAGATTTCTCAAGTTCTTAATTCTTTAAAGATTTTGAGGTTTTAGGGTTTCATTGATTTTTGGGTACAATTGAAGCAACAAGGGTTTAATTGCATGTGATATTGAAGGATTTTGGGTAAAAGAAAGTTAAGGTTTGAATTGATTTGTCTCTTTTGGGTTTCGGCTAAATAAGAAAAAGGGAGGAAGAGAAATATTTTGATCTCCTTGTTAATTTCTATGATGTTAGTAAGTGGTTTTCAAAACCCTTTTATGTTAATTTAATTTTTGTTGAGTGCATGTGTTTGATTTTGATTTTTATGAGCATGCATGTTTGGATTGTATTTGATCTTGGTTTGATCATGAAAATCAAGTTTTGATGTATTGAGATATGTTATTGAGATGTATTATGGCATTGCAATTGAATAGATCATGATTTGGTTAAGTTTTGGAAGGGTTTTAAAGTAGTTTTAGGGACTGTTTTGAGGTCAGTAGCAAAACGTGGATTTTCCCAATAATTTTTAGCCTGGAGCCTGTGAATAAATTACATGGTTGGATAGATATAGTTATAAGGTTCATGTGGCTAATTGGATGGTTTATCAACTCCTCCGGATGAGGGAGTTATGGCCGTTTTACGATTGCTAGTCAAATTTGGAACATCGTTTAGAAAACGAGTTAAACTCCAGGTTAATACTTTAAAATGTAGAATAGGAAAGCTAATCTCAGTATTATACATCTTAAACTAACTTCTCCAAGTGGATTCACTTTAATAGCTATCACAGTTTGGAAAATACGTCAAAATTAGTGTTTGGTACGAAAATTTGGGACTGCCGCAGACCAGCAGTATAAATGAGTTAATTGCAGCCAACTTTTGGTCTAATAAGGTCTGGATTATTTGATGTAATTGTAGAAATAAGTTCAAATTACATTTTTCGAGTTGGCTAGAGCCATATCTCCTCCGGATGAGTGAGATATGACCGATTTACGGAAACTAGTCAGTTCTGAACTATTGTTTGAAAAAAGGATTTAACTCCAGATTTTTTCACTAAAGTGTTGGGTTTTTAAAACATGGTTAAACACTAGACATCATAATCTTTAATCTCTCTTTGGATTCAACTTGATTGCTATTATAGAATAGGATTTATGGCTAAAACCGTAAGCGTTAGATATTCAGCGAACTTTCTGTTTTGAGTTATGATTAGTAAGAACTCATTTTCCGTGGATTGATAAATGGTTTGATTAAAAGGCCTAATGTTCTGGAAACTAGAGTTAAGTATCTTTCCAGAGGTGAAATCTCCATCCTTATATCTTTTATAGATGGTCTTGTAAAGTTGACTAAAAATTCAGCAACATAGTTTTACGCCTTTTCTTGAGAAATAAAAGTGCGGCCATATAGTAATAAGATAAGAATCGCTAAGCGAGACTTAGTAGACACTTAATGTAGTATAAGTGCAGGTTGTATACCAATTTGGGGATAAAAATACTTTGGTTGAATTATAATGCAATGCCATACATATCTCGGAAACATATCTCGTGATCATTTGATTTATTTTTACGTATCGATCTTCTTTATCATTCTAAGCCGCGTTACATCTTTTAGGTTGTGCTTAGACGCTTCTCGCTCGTCTGATGATTCATCTACTTCTGGTCTTCATCACTCCTTAGTGAGTTCATAGCCCCATCTTTTCTTCTTTAATGGTTTCCATAATTATTTTCGGGGTGAGAATACATGCTTGTTTTACTAAGCAAAATTATTGATTCCAATTTCATAAGCGTTACATGAATGTTTTTACTAAAGATTTTACTTGCTTTTCACATGATTTCTAATACATGTTTGATACATGGTTGTTTACCATTGAATTTATTAAAGCTGAAATTGCTTACTAAATGATTTGAGATCATTGTTTATCTATTTACAAAACCATGAGTTTTAAACACATACCTGTTTTAAATTAGACATAAGTGCTTGAAGGGTATTCTTGACCCGTTATTGTGAATTATCGTAGGAGTACCTATTGCTAAAGACCCTAATATCGTGAACCGTTAACTACCTGTGATGGGTAGACGCTAGTGTAATAAATAGTACTATGGGGTGACTCCCCGTCCGGGGTCTGAATCCTTTTGGAACACCCACTTTCAACGGATATATTACTCTGAGAATTAGGTATATAGCAATAATACCAAATCTTTTAGGGCAAACTATATTTTCTCGTCAAAGGGATCGGTTGTCACGAGCTCAATGCGATAATTCTGTTACTTGACACTGCATTCGTTGCATTGTCGTTGGTTGATCTTATACCTTGTGGTCCACTACTAAGCATACTTGATTTATTAAATTTCTACTTGGATTTCGAAACAATTCTTTTAAATATTGTAACGCTACTTTTCTTACTGAAATATTACTTGATTTATTTCAATACTGTTTTTACTTAAACCTATGAATTCACCAACATTATTGTTAACATTTTTGCATGTATTTTCTCAGGTTATATCTTGTTAGTTGGGCTTTGGGAGCATTCGAGACGCGTGGATATCAACAAAACTCAAGGACTTAGTTTTTTTCACATTCGATAACTTTTTAACTTTAAATATGCAAAATGATTCACGTTTGAAATATTGTAATCTTGTTAAATTATAAATTATTGGGACCTGATTTTACTCTAAAATTTTAATCGAATGTGACATTTTATTAACGTCTCTTTTGAGGTCGTTTTCTGTAACTTGTACTTTATACTATGAAGTAGCACCCCAAAGTGGTATTCCGCTGCACGTTATGATTTTATGGGGGTGTTACAGATTGGTATCAGAGCACTCGTTATAGCGAACTAGGTCATTTTCAAAACCCTAGACTATAACCATTTTTTGAAAAATTTTAAGAGTCCTTCACCATTGTCCGATATCCGCGCGCGCTTGCTCCTAGGTAACTTATATGCTCCCTTTTGCATCCTTATTGCTATTATATTAATAATGAATATATAATGCTTGGTTATTATTTTGCTCTCATACGTCTATCTTATGACGTCATATTATTTTCTTTATATCGGTCGGTTATATATACGCTGACCATTCCGATTATCGCGTACTTCCTATTTTCTCCCTCGAACGTCAATACTAGTATTATATATGGATACTCGTACATATATGAGCTACTCTCCTCTCAAATTCTTACGCTCATCTTCAGGATCACCGCCATCTATATATAATAGTAATTCCTATAAGTGTTGACTATTTATGGTTACTTTCGGCTATTTTTTTGAAACTTTCGAGTAAAGTTGGTATTTTAATTGGAACATTTTTTCTTAAATCCTACTGTATCTTTGCATTAATGAATAGGCTAATATGTTAGGTCCTAGTGGCGAGTTGGATGGAACGCCAACTCTTCCGGATGGTCGAGATACGACCAAAACCGTGGAAACAAACTTAGTGTGTACCCATAATTTGTAATGCAGATAGTTAGGCTTATAAATAATTTTATTTGACTTGGAGGCTACTGGGTTTTTACATGGGGGAAGGGTAAAACATATGAGGACCATGTGGTTCTTTGGATAAATTCGTAACTATTCCGGATGAATGAGTTACGACTAGAACGACCAAACTAATCATAAATTGTGCCTAGATTTTCAAAATGAGTTTGAGACCAATATTTTCATATTAAGTGCCCCATTTTCCAATTAAAACCTGTAGGATTTAGATAAACTTAAACATGGGCTTTCGTTTTGGGTCAAACGGAGTTATAAAATGGGAATTATGCTAAAAACGATAGAACAAGAAAACGTTTTAAATAATCAGATTTGGCACATGATGGTAAAATGATAACTTCACTTAGGATCTTAACACTTTGAGTATTTATCTTGTAATCTCAGTAAACTAGAGTCTAACATCTTGTTTAAGGCGAAAACCGTTCGTTTATACCTATTACGGATTTTGAAATATAGGTCCATTAAGTCAGATTGCAAAGGGCAGAAATGTTTATGTAATGATAATTACCTACATATGTGTATAGTACTATGGTAAGTCTTAATAAGTTCTTTTTCTTTGATATTTTATGAGCAATGCGGTGATCTCCGAAACATTAACGTGACTTTATTTTATTTCCTTTTTGATAATATCGACATTCGGTGTACTTTGTCAATTCCACTAGTTATTTTATTGTTCGACTCCGAGTCCGAACACTCTTCTTATGCTTTTGAATCGCGTATGTTGTGTTTGTAATCCATTGTTTTGAAATCTTTCAATTAATGGGAGTACGACTTTATCTTATCACCTCGGATCGTGCCGTCTTTTGGCACTTACCTTTGGAACATGATTGACTAACGTCTCATTATTCTTCTCGCTACTTATTATGATTTTGAAGAATCATGCCGTCAAGTAGACACTCCTTTTTACTTATTGTAACATTGTTTTGATATTGTGTATTGTGTCGGCCATGCTTAAGTAGGATTTTTATAATCGTCTTATTGAAATGAATTGGGACGCTTCTTCATTTGAATAAGGAAATTATAAATCGTCGAACCATAAATTTATAAATTATTACTTACAAGGATTGTGACGCCTCTTTTTGTAAGTGATAACTTATAAATGAGTGGGCTTATGTGTACCCGACATAGCGTGCGTACAAATCATTCTTTGGGCTATGAACTCCTTTCGACTCATAATTTGTTATATGGGTTTTTCCGAATTTGTATCGACCGCGGCGAACTTGATAAGCTAATAGTAATGAACCCTTAATCGCTTCCAAGAATTGACGACTTGTTAAAATTCTTCGTTTCCAATAGCTTTTTCCTCAAGTCATGTAATTTATCCTTCCTTTTACGGATTCTTACGGCATTTAATCCGTTCTCCCATGCATTTTGCATATATTTGATGCTTTGACCATTGTTCATTCAATTTTCGTTAGAAACCTCGAAGAGGACCTGAGTATACCCTCAATCTCTTCACGAGTAAACCGTGGACGATTATGGCGAATTGAGCACCGGGACGGCACTCCCGTAAGGAGGGGAGAATGTAAAACCATGTATTTAAGGTCACTACTATTTCTAGTCTCATAATTATTTTATAAATCTTGAAGATGTTACTTTTATATTTTAGACGATTTTTATTAAAATCGTCGATTTTAAAACCTTCGCGAATCATACAATTTAAGTTTATCTGTTTTATCGATCGAGAAATTGACGAATGTCATATTTAGCCATGAGAGCTTATTTTATTTTATTTTTATTAATTTTCATCTTTTATCCGCGTTTGGCCGAAACCGCGTCAAAATAGTGTTTTTACAATTTTTAGTATTTTAATTACGTGTTTTAAAAACAAATATTGTGGAATAAATGTTTTACAAAAACAAAAATAAAAATATAATTTATAAACATAACATATAAACCAACACCCTCTTTAATTGTTTTAGGCTCCATCAAAACTAGAAACCAAACATCCCTTTATTATATTTTACTCCTACTAAATCCTAAACCAAACACACCCTTATATTTGTATTTCCTCCAACAAAACCAAAAACCAAACACTCCTTAATCCTATATTTTTTTATAATCCAAGTCCAGCCCAATACCAAAATCATTAACCCAAAACCCATTCTCCCCTTTTTATACAACTCGACACACACACACAGATATAAAAAAAGGGGAACGACCCCTCTCCCCTCTCCCTTTCCTGCTTCGTCGAACACCACCATAGCCATCATCAACCACCATAAAATTTTACCAAATCACTTCCATCCTACTCTAATATCATTCCTACATAAAACCCCATCAATCTTTTCCATTAAAATTGACCATGCACCAAGATTTTGCTTAGTAACCCCATCAAGTTCTTAATTCTTTAAAGATTTTGGGGTTTTAGGGTTTCATTGATTTTTGGGTACAATTGAAGCAACAAGGGTTTAATTGCATGTGATATTGAAGGATTTTGGATAAAAGAAAGTTAAGGTTTGAATTGATTTGTCTCTTTTGGGTTTTCGGCTAGACAAGATAAAAGGGAAGAGAAAGATTTTGATCTCCTTGTTGATTTCTATTGTGTTAGTAAGTGATTTTCAAATCCCTTTTATGTTAATTTAATTTTTGTTGAGTGCATGTGTTTGATTTTGACTTCTTATGAGCATGCATGTTCGGATTGTATTTGATCTTGGTTTGATCATGAACATCAAGTTTTGATGTATTGAGATGTATTATGGCATTGAAATTCAATAGATCATGATTTGGTTAAGTTTTGGAAGGGTTTTGGAAGTAGTTTTTGGGGGGGAATATTTTAGAGGTCAGTAGCAAAATGTGGGGGGGGCTTTTTCCAATAATTTTTGACTTAGAGCCTACTGAAATTACATGGTTGGGATAGGTATATGTAGAGCTACGTTACGGCGAATTAGTATGGTTTATCAACTCCTCCAGATGAGTGAGTTATGGCCGTTTTACGATTGCTAGTTCAAATCTAGAACATCGTTTAGAAAAAGATGGTAACTCCAGTGTTTAATACTCTAAAATGTAGCTTTAGGGAAGCTTTGTCTCAGTAGTATACATACCTTTAAACTAACTTTCTCCAAGTGGATTTTAACTATTAATAGCTATTTACGGTTTGGTAAAAATACGTGATAATTAGTTGTCTCTAGTTTGGTAGGAAAATTTGGGGATGTTGTGACACAGCAGTATAATGGGTTATTGCCTGAAAACGTTTGGTCTAAGAAGGTCTGCATTATTTGATTCGGTTGTAGAAATAAGTTCAAGGTACATGTTTCGAATTAGATAGAGCCATATCTCCTCCGGATGAGTGAGATATGACCGATATATGGAAACTAGTCAGTTCTGAACTACTGTTTGAAAAAGGGATTAAATCCATATTTTTGAACTAAAGTGTTGGGTTTTAAAACATGGTTAAACACTATACATCATAAGCTTTCATATCTCTTTGGATTCAACTTGATTTTATTATTAGATAGGATTTTATGGCAACTGTAAGCGTTAGAAAATTGATTGCGAACTTTCTGTTTTTGAGTATATGATTAGTAAAAACTCATTTCCTGTGGATTGGTAAATCGTTTGATTAAAATGCCTAATGTTCTGGAAAAACTCTATTAAGTAATCTTGCTAGGAGGTGTAATCTCAATCCTTTGTATCTTTTTTAGGTTAGTGATATGGTCTTGTAAAGTGATAAAATTCTTAGCATACATTTGTTTTTACGCCTTTTCTGTGAAATAAAAGTTGCGGGCACATAGTTATAAGATTAAGAACTCGCTTTGAGAGACTTTGTGACACTTAATGTAGATATCTAGAGCTAGGTTGTATATCAATTTGGGGATAAAAATATTTCGGTTAAGTTATAATGCAATGCCATGCATATCTCATAAACATATCTCGTGATCATTCGATTTATTTTTACGTATCGATCATCTTTATCATTCTAATGCATCAACGTCTTTTAGGGTGGTGCTAAATTATTTTCACCAAAAATCATAATTGGAGCTATTGTTCGCCTGTGCTTAGACGCTTCTCACTCGTACTGATGATTTAATCTACTTTGGGTCTTTTCATTCACTCCTCGGGTGATTAATAGGGCCCTCTTTTCTTCTTTTAATGGTTTTCATAACTAATTCTGTGTGTGAGACTCTAGGGCATGTGAGAATACATGACTTGTTTTACTATGCAAATTATTGTATTCAATTTCCATAAGCGTTTACATGATTTTACTTAAAGATTTTATTGTTTTTTCACATGTGTTCAAATAAATGTTTGATACTTTGGTTGTGTACCATGAATTATAAGCTTAAATTGCTTACTAAATGATTTGAGATCATTGTTTATCTATTTACAAAACCGTGAGTTTTGAACATATACCTGTTTTAAATTTGACACAAGTGCTTAAAGGGTATTCTTGACCCGTTATTGTGAATTATCGTAAAAGTACCTATTGCTAAAGACCCTAATATCGTAAACCGTTAACCACATGTGATGGGTAGACGCTAGTGTAATAAATAGTAATATAGGGTGACTCCCCGTTCGGGGTCTGAATCCTTTTGGAACACCCACTTTCAATGGATATATTACTTTGAGAATTAGGTATATAGCAATAATACCAAATTGTTTTGGGGCAAACTTTATTTTCCCGTCCAAGGGATCGGTTGTCACGAGCTCAATGCAATAATTCTGTTACTTGACACTGCATTCGTTGCATTGTCGTTGGTTGATCCTATACCTTGTGGTCCACTACTAAGTATACTTGATTTATTAAATTATGTTAGGAATACAAAATTCCTAGAAAAGTCTCGGTCACTTCATAAATATCGGAAGATAGCTCGTCAAGTAATATTTGGAAACTTGCATAGGTAACTAGTCCAAGGTCCATAGAAAGCCCATGTAACCAAGGCCCATGTCCACCTCATGTAAGTATAAATACCCTCTCCACACATGGAGAGGGTGTTGGTTCTCTTTGTAATTTTCATACATAGTTCAATCAACCTTCTTATTTTCCTTTTTTACTTTCTCTCTCTAGTTCATCTTTTGTGTGAAATGAGTTTTCTTCAATTGGTATCAAGAGCCATGGTTCTATCTTGGTGGATTTAGTGATTTTTGTTTGTGGTAATTTGTATTGAGTTTGTGGTAATTTGGTTCGGCTTATTGGCTTATTTTTTCTATTCGAATTCTTTAATAGTTTTGCTTTTTCAGATTTTTTTTCTTTCGTAAGCTTATTTTTATGATTGGTTGAAAACGTTTTCGAGCTTAAAAAAAATAATAATAAATAAAAAATAAATAAATAATAATAATTTGTCTGTGCAACACATTTCTTTATACACGAATTTGTCATTGGGCTTACTGTTCATCATTTAAATCTTACTGGGCTTTTCAGTTTTGAGGTTTGTGACTTGATCAAACAGTAACATAGTTGTGTCTTTTTGCCATTTGGGTTGATCAAACGTTTTTGTCATAGAAAAGTGTATCCACGTTTTTTTCCTTTCTTTTTAACAATCGTTTTTTTTTAGTTTTTTTTTCATAGCTTCTTTGGGTTAAACAAGCTCAAAACTTTCATTACCAAAATTCTCGAAGCTTATTTCTTAAGCTTAGTATTTTTTGTTGGTGTCTTTTTCGTGGCTTATTTCGCTCTCAACCAGCTTATCAAATCTTTCGTTGCTTATTGTAGTTCAAGTTTTCTTGACTTAAAGTTTTTCTTCGTAGCTTATACAAGCTTTTTGTTGGGTTACTTTTTCGTGTACACGATGTGAAACAGAGAGAAGTATCGTGCACCCAAGGCGTTTGATATTTTGCCGAGCCGAACAACTCATCTATCGAACAACTTGAAACCGAACAACTCAAGTCATTGCAAGCCGAACAACTCCCATCTTCTTTGTTAATCGAACAACTCATTTCTTTGAATACCGAACAACTCTCTTCCTTTGACAATCAAACAACTCAAGCTCTCTTGTGAAACCGAACAACCTTGAAGTCGAACAACAATTTGAACCGAACAATCGAACAACAATTTGAACCGAACAACCTAGCAAGTCGAACAACCTATGAATCGAACAACTTAGTTTCTAAGAGGAACCAAACAACTTTCAACTATTACAAACCGAACAACTCGTTTTAAGTTATTTCGGGTTTTACGGTTTCGTGTGACGTTAAACGACGGGACTTAAGACCTACACCATTGTGATCGTGACTCATTTTCGATCAAAGTGGTATATTCATTTTCCAACGACGATAACCGTAGCATTCTGCGATCAAAGAAATACAAACGTTATATATTTCTTATTTTGAAATGAAAGAGATGACATACGGGAGGGAAAAACATGTTGTTTTATTAAACTAAATTAAATTACAATTTATCCCTGTATTCAAACATAATTCAATAACTCGTTTCATCTTTATCCATAAGTTTTACAATATTTTTTGATTTTAACCTCTACTTTTAAAACATTTTCATTTTTGGCTCTTTACTTTTAAATTTTTTATTATTTCTAATTTTTTATTTTTTTACTTTATTTAGCCCTTTAGTTTTAATCATTCTCACCGTTCGTCGTTTTAGCTCAACAAATCGTGAACAAAAGTTCAAGTTCTTCAATTTCAACAACGATTTCAACCACAATTAATTATTGTTTTACGGTTTCTTCTTGATTTTGTAAAATCCCGCGAAAGATTTAATTCTTTTCTCGGTTTAAATCATAAATTTGTAAATTCCCGTGAACGTTAATTGATTTCAAACCACAAAAACAATCACTTAATCTACTTAAGATCCTTATATTTCATTTCACACATCGAATTGCAATGGAATCTTTGAATTCTAATTTCCAAGAGAGAGAGATGCATCAGTTGCAACAAATGCAAGACAAGGCAAAAGAAAGTTGCATGGTATCATTTCAACTACTTCATTCACACCTTAAGGCTCTTTCAAACAACGACTTAAAAAGAACTTGTATCAATGGAGGATTCGAACGGGCATTTACGGCACTCTTTGCTCAAGATATTCAAACTTTCACATGCTCAATGTTACTAAACTTGGATCAACTAGAACAACAACTTGTCAAAGAAGAATTTCAAGAAACTGGATCCATGGATGCTTTTAGAGTACTCAAGACACAGTTTCAGACGTTCATCAATTTTCGATACTATTTTGATGATTTTGATGGTACGATGATATGCAAGTACTTTTAAGCAAACACTCGAACCGAAATTCGATAATTCCGTGATACACTAATCCAACACATGGAATCTCTTAGAGAGTCAATTTTAGAAAGAGCAAAGCATAAACGAGAGAAAGACAGAAGGGTGAATGACTGAATGATGCAGTCAAAAGAGAGAAAGGATAATTCGAGTAAAGCATTAGATGCTGATTTGGTTGTTATGGAAAGCAATGAGACGGAATCAGAAAGGCATGTTTTAAGCAGCAGATCCGGGAATGATACACATACTGATGATGCAGATATCAACTCCGTGAATGACAAACAGCCAATGGCTGAGGTACAACTGTCTGCTGAACATAATATACTTGCTAATGAACAACAGCATTCTGAGCAATCTGAATCCGTTTATGACACATATTTGTTGGAAAAGGTTGATAGAAATACCACTCCTGAATCAACAGATATGAGTCATAGGGGAGGAGAGATTGACCAGAATGCTGATGCTAAAAAATGTCAAGTTTCATATCCTTTACCTGATCCATCATTTGATAACATGACAACTGAATTTTCAAATCAATTTCTCGAATCTGAAAATATTTCTCTCAAAAAGACCGTTGCCCAACTTCAAAAAGACTTTTCAAGAATGGAAACACATTGTGTTAACATGGAACTTAAATATCAAAATCAAGTTTTAAAAAACGGGCAACATGGTCAAATTTTGAATGAAACAATCAATATCGAATTGGAACATAGTGTGGCTAAATTACTTGCAGAGAATGAGAAATTTCATAAAGAAAATGAGCATTTGAAACAGGCTTGCAAAGATCTTTACGATTCTATAAAAAAGACACGAGTTCAAACAAAAGATCTTAATGACTCACTAATTGCTCAAATAAATAGTAAGACTGTTGAAAATGCTGATTTAAAGGCTCAGATTCAGGAAAAGGTTTTTGCGAATGTAGCATTGAAAAACGAATTAAGAAAATTAAAAGGAAATAGCGTGGATACTAAGTTTGCAAAACCATCAATCTTGGGGAAACCGGTTTTACAACCACCCAAAAACCAATCAGTTGTTAGACAACCGAATGCGTTTAAATCTGAACGACCTAATTTTTTAAAACCACGGTTTGCCTCCCAAGTTGATGTGAATAACGTTTTGTCAAAACCAGTCACTCCTCATTATTTGCCTAAAGTTAGAGAATCTGTGTTTGCAAAACCCCAGCATGTGATTGCACCTGGCTCATCTAGGAATAGTTCTAAAGAATCGTATGGGTCAAATGACATGGCTCATAATTACTATCTAGAGGAAGCTAAGAAAAAGACACAAGACAAAAATAGGAATCTTAAACCTAGGAAAATGCCTTCTGCTAAAACACACAACACTCCTAATGCTTGTACACCAAAACCTAGGAGCAATAATCAAACATCTAGGAATTGGCCTGCATCTAAGAGTTGTGAGGAAACGCTAAAAGCTATGCAAAAAGCAGATCATTCTAGGAATCCTAGTTCATTTTCGGACTTCAAACACTTTGTTTGTTCGACTTGTCAGAAATGTGTCTTTAATGCAAATCATGATGCCTGTATAACAAAATTCCTGAAAGAAGTGAATTCTCGTGCTAAGATTCAACCCAATAAGACTAGAAACAGTAACAAACCCGTAGATCCAACGAGTCATACTCAGAAACCTGGTAGGAAGATCGTTACAGGACATAGTTTTTCTCTCAATAAGTCTTCCGCTGTGCATGAGAAAACAAACACTCCTAGATCTTACCTTAGGTGGATACCGACGGGTAGAATTTTTAACACTGCTGGTCTTAAGTGGGTTCCAACTGGAAAGACATTCACATCTAGCACAACAAAGGTTGATTGTGAACTCCCAAATGGTTCAAATGATTATATCACTAACCCTTATAAATGCGATCAAACTCTCAATGTCAGTGCAGGTACTCTTAACTTAAGTGCAGGTACATTTTGCAATCCTGAAAAGGAAAGACTCGGAGTTTGTTTGCTGAAAAAAGTGATATATCAGAAACCAAGGGTTCCAGGAATTTATGTATGATGAACAAGGACAATGGCTGTTGATTACTTCAGATCAACACCCGTGCTTCATGATAATGGTGTCTGTAGACAACACTTCAGGCCCCGCTCCTCAAAGAAAAGAAGAGTGTACGCTTCAGTGCGCTTTATCTTCAAAAGAAGAGAAATCTTCTTGTATCCTAAGTAAATACTTAAAATCATAAAAACACAAAAAGATTTTTTATTTTTATTTTTATTTTTATTTTTATAAAATTTTATAAAAACAAAAGAGAAAAATATAAAATCAGAAAAACCAAAAAGATTTTCATTTTATAAAACCTTTATAAAAACAAAATACAAAATTAAAAAATGAGAAAAATACAAAAAGAAGTTTTTCAATGGCATGTCTTTTGCAAACGATAATATTTACGTCCCTAGAAATGTCTTTCAATAAAGACACGTGGACATAAATAAAGTTCGTGCAAAAGTTCAAATGTTTTTCAAAACATGCCATATGGCTTGCTATTATTTCAAATAGCAACTCGGTCATCATCTTAAAGGCAAGTATTCCATCAAAAAGGAAACTTGGCCTCACAACGGGAATTCATTTTCTCGAGAATGGTCTACTTCATGACCATGCAAAGGCTTGTGGTTACCTTGCATCACAACCCGTGCTTCCTATGTACAATAAGTGTACGTATCAGTGCGCTTATGTGTCAAAATAAGAGAAATCTTATTTTTGTTGGTAAAAAGTTGTCTTCATAATGAATCAGTGTTTTTACTATTCACAAAATGATTTTCAAAGATAATTCGTCCACTCAAACAATAACAACAGCTCTTTATATAGAAAACGGGTCATTATTTGAGGGGGAGAAATTTTCATCAAATAATCTTTTAAAACGGTATTTCAAAATAAGTCAAGGAATAAACGGATAAAGTTTTGGATAATGACGGATAACAATTTCAAGGGGAGTTAATAGAATTTAACTACACAAGCTTTAGATGTCATTTGTTTAAATCTTTATGGACTTATTTGCAATTTGAGACTTAGTGAATTCAGGCTTTAAACTACATTCGACCAATATTGCCGACACCTCATAGTTTGTAAAAGACTTAGGAATGTTTAGACATATTACATAGTTTTAAAGACCTTGAAGTTGATTCTCACAGAATAGATTTAAGCTTATTAAATTTTTCAAACACGATCTCAAGTATTTGTGCGTGCAAGGTTTTGCTGATTCCGAGGTATCAAAACCAGCAAGGGGGAAGGAATAGATGTATTCCTGATAGTGCCCTTGGTCTTCTTTTGAGGTTAGCTTCTTTTGTCTTTTGAGGTTAGCTTCTTTTGATTTTAGGCCTTGTTGAATCTTTTGGGTGCACTATTTCAATCACATGGTGGAAGAGACATCTCGTCATTAGTCAGTATGCATCATTTGAGTCCCTAGGGGGAAGTATTAGGAGTATAATTATTTAAAACGTGAGAAAAGTTCTTTCTGATTCATTTAATGCTTCCTCAAATGGTCAATCTCTAAGCTTATTCTTAAAATGAGTAGAAATATTTGATAAAAGAGGTACACATAGGTATGATGATTCCTTAAGTTAGTCAGTATTCTGCAGAAAGAAATGAGTATATTTAGGACTTAGTTGTCTTAGGTGTTTTCATTTTGACTACTTAGAGGGATAAATTGTGGATATTGGGTGGATTTAGTTGACTTTGGTGTTACCAATTTATATCATCGCTTTCCTAAGGTGAAATGCGCTCATCGGGCTTAATTGTCTTTAGTGTGCAGGTATCAAATTCTTGAAAAGGGTTTATATTGTGCACTTCGGATATCTGGGCTTTATACATCAAGACTGCTTGATGCGGCTTGCAAGAAAGTTTTGAATCTACTCAAGAAAGGATTGTTGGTTTAGGGGGACGCTAAAACAACATCAACACCGACATCACCAACCTCACAAGCTCAAGTTACATATGTATCTGAATCTGTTTCATACTCGAAGTTTGAAGCAAAGACTTTCGTAACTTGGAAAGAAAGTTGAAGCTATGTCAAAGAGTGCTTGAACGGAGATAGATCGGATTGAAAACCTATTGAAAGAAAGAAGGTTAATGAGGAGCTTAGAAAAGGTTGTTGGTGGGAGATTGTACGAAGGAGACCTACGGCTGCTCGAAAGGACCATATGATTTATCATATGTTGTCCTCATCATTCAGGTCAATCCTAGTATATAATAAACATGTGAATATGTATATATGTAGTGTAGACTTATGGTGATATTAAGGAGTGCTCGAGTACAAAAGTTTCAAGAATTTCTTAGTAAATTCAATTTTTTTCAAATTATTGTACTCAGCACTGTCTTAAATACCCTCATAATTTGAGGGGGAGCATTAAAATGTTCCTTATAGGTAGCATATAACATTTTGTCCCCGAACGGTTAATCAATTGATATCCAAAATATCAAAGGGTTAACATTTTGGATAAGGGGAGAAAATGTGATTAACCTGGATCTAATTTGTATTGAAAGATGTGATCAAATAAAATAGACTCAATGCACTCCACACTTAGCATGCACTACGAATACGATGCGCATGTTAAGGGGGAGCTTTTAGTGATGATTAAAAACATTCAAAGTGTAAAACTTTTGATATTTATATCAAACCACTTCCCCTCGAATATTATTTTTACTGATTTTGGTTTAGTGATTGTAGACCTAATTCTCCCAAAAAAACCCGACCAGTACATAATTTAATAGGCGTTATAAGGTGGTAGCGAATAGGTACTTCAATCCCATCTCCATCCCCCAAACCGCCCCCCCCCACCGCACCACCTGTATGTGGATCTACCCCGGGAAATCACTACCGCTTCAGTGTGAAGTCCCTCTAGGTATCGATAAAAGGAGCAAAGTGGCAGAAAAGGCCCACATAATTGACCGGACTGAGAAGGAGCCTAACCACTCACAGGAACAAACAACAACCCCCAAAACAACGGTGTCTAGTTATGAAGTCTTGGTAATGCATTGCAAGGGGTTGAAGAATGAAAAAGAAATGTAAGGTCTAAGGATGTCAAAGAAAGAAGCCCTCCATACACTTAGGCAGAAACTGGGTCAATACATAAACTGTCGGAAACACTAAGGTGTTGTCTGACATGGACCCAGTGACGCTATGCACAACCCTCCCTAGCCACTCAAGGTCTCTCAAAAGACTCTTGTTTCATTTCTCACGGAGATTACACGCATTTCTATCGACTTTCTCACTCCGAGTTAGTTGATATTGAAAAGGTGGCAGTCTGCTCCAGCCTCCGATCACTAAAATCAAAGTGCACTATTGAGTCTAGAGCCAAAAGAGATCATCCATAAATCTCATTAGGACACTTGTCAAATTCTGCTTGCTAAGTCACACAATGTGAATTACAAGATATACATTAAGAGTCCTACGCATTATCCTTGTGATTTTGCCAGAACATGTGAGTAATACTTAAGTATTCACAATGAAGATTGAAATCCCACTTGAGCCAACATCAAACAAGCTCCTGGTAGGTAACTTGTGCGATTCTTTATGAATCAAACTTGTGACAACTGGAAAGAAACGATGGTGTGATTCTATAAGAATCAAACTTGTTCCAGGATATGAATTGACGATTGATGATGAATTTTTGAAATGATTAACACTCTTGATGTGTCACAAAACCACTTTAGCAAGTGACACGTTGATTGATTTTCAAATCGATTTTTCTATTTCAATCGGTGAGATAGTAACTCACTGGTTCACTCTTATCGTGTTGTCTGCTTTGAGACGTTCCGATAATGAGAACATGCTGAGTTTGATGAATCTAATGCAAATGTGTTAGAAAGATTCTATACTTTAGCTGGAAATCCTGTCAAGGAGATTCTTCTTAAATTGAATCTACCTGATCACAGGTCGATCCTCATGGATTCAAAGGTTACTCTAACCAAACACGGGCGAATGACAAAGCCATATTCGTCCCCCCTCTTTATTGCTAACTGTTTTAATGCAGGATACTTAAAGATGGTGGTGAAGGTACCTGATTCCAGCTGGCTCTTTCCCTCTTTTTTATTTTCCTTTTTTTTTTATCCTTGTATCTCGCTTTAATTTCCCCCTCCAATTTTTACCTTCTTCATTTCCAATTTCACAAGATTTCATAACCAAAATGCTATACCCTGACCGATAAATATAAGACATCATGAAACCTCAAGTACATGTTTCAAGACTTCCACTACTCTGATACCGTACGTCTTTCTTGAAGTGACGAAGTATTAAAGTCAAAGAATTTCAAAGAAGTTTCCGTCACTCTGATACCGAACGTCTTTCTCGAAGTGACGAAGTGTTAAAGTTAAAGAATTTCAAGAAAGATGCAACATTAAAGCTTTCCAAGTCAACAAATCAAGAATGGTATGAGCATGTCGGTCCAGAAGTCTCAAGATACAAGTTGACAAGTAACAAAGGATGGCGAACAAGTTTATGCTGGGTTATCTCTTGAGAAAACATTGCTTAAAACGTCAACATATTGTTGAGTGAATTCATAGGTTTATAAAATGTATAATGTAGGACTGCAAGAATTGCAATATAAATTGCCAACATTGCCAGTGATGATGTTCTAACCCGCAACATCCTATGTCTGACATGGTATACGTTCGTTGTCTGGCAAACCGGCACAGTGAGTATGACTCACTCGAACGGGGATGTCAATCCTAAATAGATATATTTATAACATTCGCGCTCACAACAAGTAATTGACAGTTCATGATAATGGGCTCATAGGGTTATCGCTACTTAGGTAAACATGTAATCATAATGTAAAATGTCCACTTGCTTCCAATTGTAAAACATGCATATGTTTCTCACCCTAAAACTTGTAAATCATTAAAATGTAAAACGTGGGGTTATGAACTCACCTTTTGTTAATGAATATCAAGTATATCACAGAAAATGCGTTAGATAAACGCCGAATGCAACCTAATTAATTATAGGCCGTATAAGTACTAAGCACTTTGAATAACTACTACCATATAGAATTCTATATAACTACATCACCATCAAATTGCATTTATAAAATTATATTTATAATGTAAAAGCGTTTATAAATATCACTTTAGTAAAAACAGCATAACTTTATCATTTTAAGCCCGTTTCTTACGTTTTTTATGTCCACGTTCTCGTATTAAGACAACGTATCAAAATATTACATTTTCAATATTTGAGTCCCCTGGTGAATAGTGGTTTTTACAGTTCATATACTTTTATAAAATTATTCATTGTAAACCCGTAAATACCGTATTTTATCCGTTTTAGCTCCGATTTTAGTGATTCTTTCAAGCACGTCTTCGTAATTGAAAGTTCTATCAAAATATAATATTTTTCAAAAATAAGTATCTGAGATGAATAGTGATTTTTACTGTTCATGGTTTATAAAATTATTTTTATAAACTTTAAATATCGTAAACTTGCGAAATTCATAACTCCTTCGTTATTGATCGAAAAATTATGATTCTTAATGTTTTGGAATGCTAAAAATATTTACTATCTGAGAAAAATAACTAATCTTATATATAAGAAGTATTTTGTAACTTGTTTTTATAAAATTTCTTTTATAAACCCGTTTATTATCGTATAACTTGTAAAGTACGTATCTCCTTCGTTATAAAGCGGATTTTAAAGTTTCTTATATGGTTGGATTCCTCATGGCATGTAGTATTTCATAAAAATATAAAATAAATACATTTATTTTCGAATTAAAACAGAAAGTTTTGATGTTTTTGATAAAAACATGTTTAAACTTGATTTTGTAACTTTTAAGCTTAACCACCTTGTTACAAGTCCATTACAACACTTATTATCACATATATTGCATCCTTAGGGTCTCTAGTCCAATATTTGTCCATATATTGTCCAAGAATCACAAGATCCAAATGTGTACATACTTATTTATCCACGAACTTTCATAAGTATACTTTTTAGATAACTTGCTTATATATACTTTTTATACATAAACCACACATGTAAAATAATTATACATCCATTATAACATGATATTAACATCCATATGTCATGTGTGAAAGTGTACCAAATCATAAACAAGTGTAAAAATCCATTTTTACAAGTAAATAAGTTCTTAGACGGTGATTAACTATAAAAACATTATATATGCATAAAATCATGAAAGTAAAGAGATTAGGGTTTTTAGATAACCTTAATATGAAGTAGGATGATGAACAACAAAATCTAAACCCTTGTTTAGCAAACAAACCCATGCTTACAACACTTGAAAACCCTAAAACCAAATGAAACCCTAATCTTGTTTTTCCTTTGCTTAACACTTGTAAACCCCAAACCAAACCTTTTAATCACCTTGAGATATCTTAGATATGTTGTAGTAGTGCTTGTAAATGTTTTAGATAAATTTTATACGGATTTGGTAATGTGTTTGTATTGAGCCGTGGGTAAGAGAGGAAAAGGGAGAGAATGAGTGATGTTTTCACTTAGCAAATAAGATGTGTATATGTATTCTTTCTATCTAAGGCCTTATATAACTCACATGACTAGTCAAAGATCACATGTGATAGTCTTAGGAAAGTCTTAGACAAGAAGAGGATTTCTAAGGAAGTCTTGGTCAAGACTTGTGAAAGTCTTAAAGGTTTAATGAGTTGTTGAATGTACAAGATCAAGTTGCATGTTTGTGATATTTTTCTTGATCTTTCCACCGTATCCGGCCATAGATGTATATGTATAAGATATTTTTGTAATTTTTGAGTATTGGGTATAATTGTGGGAATTTGTTGAAGCGTAGAAAAGTTTTGGTGGTTTCGGGTATGCCTAAACGTATTTTATCGCGAAACGTAAACACTTTAAGCAACCAATAAAAATAAAATGAACAAAGTAAATAATTATCCTCAAAATAATTACTTAACACTTGCTTGATGTAAACATTTAATTGTTTGATGCCCGTTTACATTGAACATAGGTTAATAATTTATCCTTTCAAAAAAATTTAATTTTACTTTAACACTTTGCTTGATTGTGTATAAATTATTTTATTTTTTTGATTGCCTGTTTTAACATTGAATTTGATTAAACTTTTTAGGCTTTACGCGATATAAACTTAACGGATTTTCAAATTTTAAAAAAAAAAACAAAACGTCCGTTACATTACTAAAAAATAAATATTAGTAAAAATAGATTAATTATCGTTATCATGACCTAAAAAACAGCACGATTGCTTATTAAACAATAAAGTTCTAGATATACTAATAATGCAAATGTGATTTTAGTTTTGACTTAAATCATATCATATCTTTGACATTGTCATATTATTCATACAAACATACGGAAGCATGGTGGACTCATAACCCACTAGTCTCAGGATCGTAACCTGACTCATAATATTCTTACTTGTTTGTATAAATACTTGATGTTGTACAATGCACAAGTAGGAGAAATCCTAATTGTGTGCAAGGTACAACACATACCAATATGACTAATGGTTTTTTTAACCGCATGGTAAGAAAGCTAATATTCTACTAGGACTTATACACCTCGATGTATGTCGCCTACTAAAACTAGTGTCAAGAAATAATAAATACCTACTTCATCATATTCACTAAAAGGCTTAGCCAATATAATTGTGTCTTCTTGTAAAGACATCAATAAGAAGTATGTAATTAACTTGAAAAGATAGTTGAAGCCAAGAGTCGGCGTTCAATAATACTTTATTTAATATGCTTGTGACTTCTTGTTAAGACATAAACATAAAGTACTTAAACTGTTCTAAGACTTATAAAGTAAGCAATTGACTTGTCATGTCTCATTGTCACGGCATGTACATGAAGTCATTGAAATATTCAAAGACTTATAACGTAATGTTAGCAATTAACGTGTTATGTCTTCTAGTTAAGACATGTACATAAAGTCCTTGAACTTCTCTAAGACTTCTACGTTATAGCATGCAATTGGCTTAAAATTACTGTTAGTGCCATTATGTTTGAACAAATTGGCAAGTATGTGAGCCAAAGGGTATTAGGTTATCTAAGGAATTGTGATACTGTCTCATAATTTCATTACTCATAGAATACCACATCGCTATGGTATGTCTGATGTGTAAAATCAAACTCTATTGATATTGTTTGATTTTTGATAACTTTAACTACCCTACCTCTAACACTATCAAGGTTAACAAAATTAAGTAAAGCCATGTGTTTACTCAATAAGGTTCCAACCAAGAAGGTAACTAAGACACCATCAGGGTATGGAATGGGAAGACTCCCATTAAGTCTTAACTGAAGTTCTAAATTTGTTGAGATCACGTTAAGCGTGTTATTAGCAAACTATAGTCAAGAACTGTCAGTATATATTATACATCCCAAACGAGAACAATCTTATTATTGCTCAACTTGCTGCGTATTTAGAGAAAGTATCCTCTTACACGAAGCAAGTGGGAGCATCTGTTTTTAGAGAAAGTCTCTTCTTATACGACCTTCTGAATGCACTAGATAACGACATAATAAATGTTGAGATATAGTCCATGAAAGAAAATCATTTTTGGAATTTGATTGATCTTTTGCCAATCGGTAAGACTGAGAGGCTAAATTGGTTCTTCTAGGAGAAGACTAATATGGACAAAAATGTACACACATTTAAACGCACGCCTTGTGATAAGGGTTTTACTTATACTCAAGCGATTGACTATGATTAAAGCTTTTTTTTCCTTACAAGAGTTAAATGAATAAATATATTAATTACCATACTTGATTTCATGAATATGAAATATGGCAATTGGATGTCAAAACTCCATCTTGAATGATTACCTTTGCGAGGACGTTGTGTAATCAAAAGGGTTTATGAATCCAAGTTATCTTTAGAAAATGTGCAAGCTGTAAAATCCAAGTGTGGATTAGAGCATGCATCTAGGAGCTAGAATCTTAAGTTTAATCAATAATTTGATTTTGATTGAAACAAAGAGATCTCTTGAGTACACCTTAAAGCTAGTCAAAGCATTATGTTTTGTTTTTCTTATATCTCATATGTTGTCAACATATTGGAAATAATATTTCAGCTAAGCTAGATTTTAATCCTTAGTTTAGAATAATATTTCTATCGATAAATATAAGAAATAAAGCATGTAACCTTGGAGCATATGTTTACTAAGATAGACATACACGATTAATAAGTCTAACACAATATGACACCTCATTGAGCAAGACTCAAAGTTCTATCTCACCTGATGAGTTGAACACATGCATGAAAACGTTAGTTAAGCTAAAAGTTTTATTATGCAAGTCATGATATGTATTAGACTAATTGTAACACTTGCATGGATGCAAGATGAACCACAACCATAGTAACTAAGTGAAAGTCATTAGACTACTATTAAAAGAACATTCTAAAAGGCCTGCAAAGGACTAAAGACATGTTCATCGTTTACGGATTTTAATAAGGAGATTAGTGTTGAGTTTATACACTAATGCTTATTTTGATTTAGATGATTCTCAATCCTAGTCATAGCAAGATTTTCATCATAAATGATAATACTATTGACTAGACATGCTTGATTGAAAGCATTGTTGCACTATTCATTAAAGAATAAAGAATACTTTATAGTTTGGGAAGCTGTTAAGAAGTCTGTCTCATATAGGTGGTTTTGCTTGCTTCAAACAACCTATGTAATGTATTGTGGCGATGCTAGTATTGTATTAGCACTTGAACGCGTATATATAAATGACAATCATCGTATGATTCAAAACCTTCACTGCTTTTAAGTTTTGAAACAAGTATTCTCAAAGTTTACTCAGATGACAACTTAGTTGGTACTTTTTACAAAGTTAATGTCTTGTACCAAACATGTTTATCATGCTAGGAACATTGAACTTTGACCTGCTAGTAGCCTCATGTATGTCTGTTTTTAGTATTTGGATAATGGAACGTTAAGCAGTTGTATTAAATAATGAATTGATATACCTGGTATGATCATCTTCATTTATACAACTGTGTTTTATATTAGCATGTTTAAATCCATGAATAATTTATTTATTCTAAATCGTCCATTGCCTGTTGATGATACGGGAGTATCATTAAAATAAGGCAAATATGAGTGTTTTGGCCATATTCATATAGTATGAATATTAATGGATGATACCGCCAAATTCATATGTTGTTCATTGGATGAACATTGGACTGACCCAACCTACGAGTATTCACTACATGGATTGGCGTCAATAGTGAATCTCGCAAGTGGTTATGTCTCTCATCCTCAGACTTGAGATGCAAGTAGGTTTTTTGTGTGTGGAATGTCAATCTTAGATATGGTTCAACGCTGACTTGTTCAAGGCTGCTATAAAGGCCATTTTCAAGAGGGATGTGAAACACATAACAGACACGTGCAGTCAAAATAGGATTTGTTCCTCCATATGTTATGGAGTTAGATACTATTGGGCCCCTCGATGATTTGAACAGATGTATGTGTGGCCGCACCCAAATGTAATTAAGATAATACTTGATTAATTTGGTAATCTAGTTCAATATCTATATCGAGAAACAGAATTGTTAAACATTAGAATGACTCATGATCCGTGTCTAATGTTCAACCTAGTATCTGTAACAAAAGGATGATTGATATCTAAACCATTTAAAATGAGATGTTTAAGAAACTATCCTCATATGTTTATGGGGGCATTGGCGTGTTGCTAGACGCTAACCTTTGCTTGTATTATTACTTGATTATTATGACATGCGCAAGTGGGAGCTGTTGGAGTATGCTCGTGTCATAATAAATAATTATACGGCTAGATACATGTGAGCCTATGGGGTCACACACATATACACTGAGGTACCAATTTATATATCATGTTTATTGTATTTACGGTACATAAATAACCTACGTAACGCGAGATCAATATCAGGCCTATAATAACTAAGTAATGTACTTAGTTTATTGGACTTGGAAAGTAAATGAGAAGCCCACCAAGCCCAATAAAGGGGGCCGACCTAGGAGGCTTTCAAAGGAAGGATTAGGACTGATTTTTGGTCAAATATATAGGAGATATACTCTCATTATTTGACAACCAACATACCAAAAACGTTCTCCCTCTCTCTCCTTTGAAAAACACGGCACAAACACATCCCTTTTAGGGTTTGTAGTTTTTCTTGATCCAACACTTTGAATCTAGTTCATTCAAGGTGTATTGTGAGGTTACAAGGTTGTAAGACTAGCGTCTATTGGTATACGGTGAAGTGTAGTGTGGATACATCATAGACGTGATCTACTTTGGTTACTTGGTTTCTTTGATAGATCGTGTATAAGAGAAGGTTGTTCTTTGATTCTACCGATCACACTACAAAAGGTAAAAATTGTTGTTTTTATTTTGATTGATCATATGACTCTATGGATCCGTTGATTGGTAATTTATCCGTTGCGTTTAATTTTTAATAATATGTCATTTCATTATCAAATCACCTATACAAATCTGCCTCCTTCATCTTCATCTTGATCGATTATCCTTTTCTTTCTTGATTCATATGCTTAATAACATTTGCTAGATTGTTATTTTGTTTATGTTTCCACTAGTTAGGGTTTCGATTGAGTTCTTCTTTCTAGGATTCATTCTTGTTTTGATTCTACTAATCCTTAATCGTTTCTATTCCTTGATCGTGCTTCAAATAACATCTAATATCAGTATTTAATTACTTCTTAACCTGATTAGTTCTCGTTTTGTAATTATTAGGGTTGATCATGTTAGTGGCTGTTAACCCTAATTTAATCATAACCTTTTTTAATTATCTAACAGATCTAATCATGGTTTGGTTCTAATTAATATTGATGTTTTATTGTCTCTTGGCTCATAATCTGGTGATGGTTTTGTGTTAGGGTTTCTCTTTGGATCGATTGTTTTAGGGTTTATTACTGTTAATCTAATATTCGACTTGTCTTCTCTAATTGTGATCTGCTAATTGTTATGGGTGTTGGTTAGTTGTGGTGTTATTGAAGTCGTGCCCTAGTTCTGTATTAGGGCTCATATCATTTTAAATTAGGCATAGAATTTATTGTTTCCATGTGGGAGCTTGTTTTCTGATTAATGAGTGTTTGGTTTGGTTCATGGAGAAGTCGGATAAGTTAAATGTGAGAGATGGGACTACTGGGATTCAAGGGGTTGGTACCTCTGGTGCTTCGTGTAATGGAAGTATAAAGGTGAGTAATCCTTCTCCTTTGGTTTCTCCTACTGCTCCTATTAACATGCCACGAGGTCTGTATAATGTTGATGTTGCTGTCACTTTTGGAGTTCCATTAACAACTGTTGGTGATTTAGACATGTTAACAAAGGGTATTGAAGCTAGTAAACACGAAGAGTTATTATCTCGGATGACTAGTGATAAGTGTAAGGCAGTCATGGATGCCTTAGTTGCTATGTGTGATTCAGTTCAGGCTACAAATACTAATGCTGATGCGATTCCTTGTATGGTTTTGCATGTAGATGATTAAACAATTGAAGATGCTCTTATGGCTAAAAATCTTAATGTTGATGAATTTCCAATTATCCAATCTGTATTTATTCAAGATAAGCCTAGTTCTTACATTGCCGCAGCGAGAGGGTCACGACCAAAACCAAGTGTTGCGAGAGGGTCAAAACTAGATCAAAATATCTCAAAGGTGAACTTTCATTCGTTTTTTTTAGAAAATTTTTGTGAAGGTGTTAATGTCTCCATTCCAAGGAAGGTTGTGGAAACGGTAGTACCCGATTTGCTAATACTTTGTATGGTTATTTCATTGGTAAGCGTATTGCGTTTCCGGTTGTGGAATACTACGTCCGAAATAACTGGGGTAAATATGGTTTGACTAGAATAATGATGAACTCCAAAGGTTTTTTCTTCTTTCAATTCAAAACTTTAAAAGGTTTGGAGGATGTTCTTGAGAATGGGCCATGGATGATCCGTAATAGCCCTATCATTCTTAAGAAATGGTCTATGAGTACGCATTTATGTAAGGAAGAGTTAATCCATATTCCGGTATGGGTTAAAATCCATGATGTTCCTATTCAGGTTTTCTCGGAAGATGGCCTTAGAATTATCGCGTCTCAAATCGGTAAGCCTATTATGTTGGACTCCTATACCTCCTCCATGTGCATTGAGTCATGGGGGAGAAGTAGTTTTGCCCGCTGTTTGATTGAAATTAATGCGGAGGATGTTCTTAAAGAGAGTCTTACTATTGGTGTTCCTTTAATTGAGGATACGGGGTTTACAATTGAAACTATTACTATTGAGTATGAATGGAAGCCTCCTCGTTGTGACCTATGTAAGATATTTGGTCATGTTCATGACCATTTCCCTAAAAAGGTGTCGATTCCTATTACTGTTGTTACTCCTAATGTTCATACTCCTACTGTTGAGATGACTAATGATGGTGTAACCCTTGCCCTTTTTGTGTTTTGAATATTTCTTTTATAGTCCTTTGACAATTTGACTTTTGTCAGTTTATTCAGATTTTGTACCGTGTTGACGGTGATGATTTTTATGAGAATTGTGATGAATTGTGGTTTATTGTGATTAATAATCCATTTTTGAAGGTATTATTGTGTTATTTGTATTCCAGGAGGTTTGACCCATGAATTTGTGAGAAATGCCGAAAAACGAGTTTGACACGTCCGTTAATGTCCAAATGCGTTTTGAAAGGGTTTAAAGTGAAAATATGTCGTGTGATTACTCTAGGTTAATGGAAAAGTGTTTTTAAGGTGAATAAAAATGCTAATTAACTTTGGGGTAAATTTTACGGTTGAGTTTTACGAGCTTTTAAGTGATCCCGACACGAAAAGAAAGACTCAACACCCATAGGATGCCTTGACCGGTTACAAGTAAGGGAGGGGAGACAGGATGGCTTAATTTTAGCTAACTTGTCTAAGAATGTACATAAGATACTATTTTCTTCCCAAAATCCTTATCATTTCATTTTAAAAAAAACACACACCTAAGAGTGTGTGTGTGTTCGTCCGACCTCACCAACAACAAACCACCATAAAAATTCCAACTTTGATCGAGAACGTGATATTCCGGGTTGATACGAGTGTTTGGGTGTTCATTTAAACAACGTTTGGGTTGTCCGGTTCGTGTCGAAATATACATTTTTGAAGATTTTCTTGTAATAGAGAGATACAAATGATTATGAATAATCTGACTCGTCTCTGCTGTTGAGTCACCACTTTCGCCGCGCTTATACCCATCCCCCCCCCCCCCCCACATACCACCCAACCCCTACCCCCCCCCAAATACACCACCACCCACAACCCACCCCCAACCCCACCCCACCCCCCCCCCCCCCCCCCTCCCCCCCCCCTTCCCCACCCGATTCCTTGATCGCCCATAGGTCGCTTTTGTTGCTACAAGTTGATCACTCTTTGGAAAAATCGATTTTGGAAGCGAATCGAAAGAATAAGAAAAAAGAAACAAGGTGTCAATCGTATGGTTGTGTAAAAGAAAAAGGATCAATACGTGGGTTAATGGTAGTTTTGATAATTTGTCGGGTCGCCCGTGATTGCTTCGAACCCTAATATATGATGTAGCACTCTGCTATTTTCTTAGAGTAGTTGGATCGGAACTATTCGCGGCTTATGCTATAAGCTATTTCTTGGCTTATTTAGGCTATATGCCTACGTGTAGATTCCAAAATCATTAGGAATGATTTTGAATTATTTTTGTTTTATGGCGTTATGTTGTGAACATATTTTTGAGGCTTATGGTAGTAACCATATGCGAGAATGCGTAGCTCTATAGCTTATTTCAACCTTAATGTATAATATTTGTGAAGTTATGGACTCACGGCCCCATTAAGTCTATTTCAAGCCGCAGGCTTAATGGGATGGCTTATTGTGGTCCAGATTATTTTCTACTTATAAGTATATACTTATATATGTAAATGGACCTTGGTTTTGGACTTGGATTATATTTTGGACTTATAAATGTCCTAATGGACCCTTGTTGGGCCTTAAAGCCCAATAAGCGATATTTAGTCGTAATGAGAGTTTTGATGGACTTTTGAAAGTGGAAATGTATTTACGAAGTGATATTGAATGATATTTTGGGGAAAAAGTGTTGGTAAGCGTTAAAGATTGAGATTTTGGAATTTTGTCGAAAAGTGTCGAATTTGTGAAAAATTGTTGAAAATAAGGTTTGAAACCTTGGAAAACATTGTATAAACGTACGGGTCATGTCAAAATTTCGTTAACAAGTTTTATACTTAGAAATTTCTTAAAACAGAATTTTTGAATTTTTAAATATTAAAATAATATTAATTTCATTTTATTATTTAATAAATTCACTAAAAGACGAAAAATATATTTTTTTCTCGAAACTTCTCTAATGTGTTTATTATGAGTAAACGTTTTATTTTCAACCGTATAATGATTATTTTGAAGTGTCTAAGGGTTACCGAATGGACTTGTCGAAATATATTTATAATTATTAATTATAAATATTTATTTATATTACTTATCTATTTTCTCTAAATAGTATAAGTATGTATTATCGGGAATGAGATTGATAGATGTGGAGTTAAGGTCGTCAACATATCACACCATAAAACTGTTTTGGGTATTGTAAACCGCCGTCTAAAACACTATGCATCAAACGCGAGGATTGTTTTGGAATTGGATGATTTATTGGGACATTAACTGGACTAGGTCGTGTGCGGGCGTCGTTGCATTTGCTTGTGTGATTGAGATTGGGTTGCTAAAGACTTGCTTGAGGTGAGTTCTCGTAGCCTCACTTTTTACTGGTTTTTCCGTTGGGGGAAAATGATACTCAAATGTGTTTTGAAATGTTTTAAATTGATCTGTGCGAAATGTGGTTTGTTTTTGAGACAGATATGTGCTTATTAATGTCTTATGTGAATATTATGTGTTGCTTTTCTCTGCATGTATTGTGTTTGGCATGGGTAAGGTTTTGTGTGTAGGTACTGCTAGGTGATGTGTTTGGCATGCAAGTTTGAGTTGGTACTGCATATATGTGCTTGTTTGGCATGCAAGGTTACTGTGTGTTTTAGCCTTAATATAGTGCCTCCAGTGGTAGGCCCTTTAAAGTGCGTTAGTGATTTGGGAGTTTGCGACTTCCGGGTTATTATTGGATGTTGAGCTATGACTAGCGGGGAAGCTATGTCTTGGTTTGTTAGCCATATATTCACTATAATATAGCCACTATTTGCCACTGTTGAAATTTGGACATCTTTTGGGTTTAGGTCGAACCTACGGAGCTCACCAACATTATGTTGACGTTTTCGCGTATTCATTTTCAGGTGAAGTGAAAGAGTGTAGGTTTGGTGATTGTGATAGCAGACTTAGAAGTATCCCGTGTGGATTTTCGTTTGAAGTCTTGCTTGCTTGTTGTTTGAATCTGGTATTTGGATGTTTTGGATTACGGTCCCCTATGTGGGCAGTTGAATAATTGTAAGAGATTGGGGATTTTAGTTGCGATTTGGGACATCACTTGAGTTTGTTCAAGGTTGATGGTCTTCATAGCACTTGGAGTTTATGCAATGTAGTTTTCTCTATTTTTGTATCTTGTGTTATGATTGATCATTATGTTGCATTCCCGAGTTTCCGCCTTTGTCGGGGTGTGACAATAAATCATAAAATACCTCAAATCTCATAAATTCACCACCGTCAACACGGTATATATTCTAATAAAATTGACAAACGTCAAATAGTCAAAGGACTAAATTAGAATATTCAAAACACAAAAAGGGCAAGGGTTACAACTAATCTCATAGAAAATGTCTTTTGAAAAGTCATTTAATGAATATACTCGAAAGATAAATGATTTAAATCAAACGATTTCAGAAATGAAAAAGGAGCTTATTAACCATCAAGAATCCATCTCCATAATGTCACACAAAAATGAGGCTCAAAATAAGTTTTACAAAACTCGTGAAGACAAAGAAATTAAAAAGGTTATTGCTTTGGAAAACAAAGTCAAGGTTTTAGATGAAATAAAACCGGTCAATCAGTTCAAACAATGAATATGATTAATCGTAACTGTAAAACAAGTTTTGTTAAACTTGAGTTCCTCAAGAAAGCTCAAAGAGTGAATCCTCGTCTGTATGATATATGTTGATATAATGATAATCTTGCCTTAATGTTAGCTCCTGAGTCTGACGAAACGATTCGTCTTGCCCAAGAAAGTCGATCAAAATTAAGTGATTTAATCAAACCTTTTGATTATAAAAACTTGAATAACACAACAATGCACCTCCACTTGAAAACATTCACCATCCACCACCAAATCTTGGAAATCAAGATTTTCCTAATCCTCCAAACATTTTGGATTTTGTTCATCCAAATGACATGCCTCACCTCCACAACATGTTTTGTCAATGTTGTAGCACCACAAGGCATGAAATCTAAATGCTCCAAAACCGTGTCAACTACATGTTCTCATACATACGACACCACCTCGGCTCTCCATCATACTCACCTTACTTTCCGCATTAGCCGCATAACCATCTCACCTCACCCCTCGGATTATATGGGAAAATATTTTCTATCCCAAGATTTAGGATTTTAGTTTGTTTTCTTTAATTTTCTAGTTTAAGCCAATCATATAATAGTTTTTACGCCAAATTTTATGTTTTATCCCTTATAATGGATTTAACATTATTTTTATTTGTTGTGTTGATAAGGAATTGTCATATATATATTTGCTTGCCTACTAACTTTGTTTTGTAGCAACGCATCCATAGCTCGATTACTTGGTGCCCCAAGCAAGGGGGAGCATACACCAAGGGGGAGAACTTGCATCTAGTCTTTATTTTTTTACTTTTCATTCGTCACCAAGTTACTTAGCATTCTTTAAAAACAAGAATTGCAAGGACCGCCTCTACAATACTTTTTACTTTGATAAAAGGGGGAGAAGATATGTAAACTCAACTACTAAATACTTATTTTGTAACTTTTAATAAGCATGAGTTTATATTTTGTCATCATCAAAAGGGGGAGATTGTTAATACAAATATTCGCACAAAAACGATATTTATATTTAATGATCTTCATGTTTTGATAATAACAAATATAATGTCATATTAAGTAAAAGTTTACGTAAACAAGTTATTTAGTCGAAAGTTTACTTGACGACGACAAATTACTTAAGATATGAATATGACATTATTAAACATAGTTAATGATCAAAAAAATATTATCATTTGCATACACTTTCTAATCAAATTATTTAAGTTAACACATGATTAATTATAAGCTAGTTATATTAATTATGTAAGACAAAATAAGATTAAGCTTATTTTTCCTTATAAGCTAGGACCTTTTAGTTTTAAAAATAGTTAATAGGTCAAAATAAGTAGAAGTATATAAGAAGGATTTTAAAGTTTTTTCGTGTTTAAAATCTGGATTTTAAACTCTTTGGTTTGACAGATTTTTAAGTAAAGGGGTGTTTGCATTAATCCTTAAAGTGGGTCGAAACAGGTTTCTGGCATTGGGTTATGGCCATGAGGTTGGTTTTAGCTTAAGTTGTTAAGCTCACATAAGCTGTTTTTAAAAGTTCTTCAGTTTTTAAATTGCTTTACAAAGTTTTTTAAATCCATTTTTATAACTGTGGGATTTTTAAGTAACCCACAAGTGCTTATTTGATTAAGCACTTGTGGTTTAAGTTTAAGGTTCAAAAGAGTGTGTTTAGTGTGTCTAAACAAGGCTGTTAAAAAGCCTTTGGTCTTTTGACTTTGGTGAGTCAAAACCACCAAGTTTCTTTTGTCACAGTTTGTAAAAATCCAAACTCCTTTTTCACTTCCAAAAATAAGCAAGTAAAAATGGTTTTCCAAAGCTCAAAATTGGTGCACAAGCCCCTTGGCTATAGCACTCAATCTGTTTGAGCTTATTTGTGCTTTTAGAGATGCCTGACTTGAACAGCTATCACTAACGAGACGAGCTGTCAAATAAGCTTACTTTGCTGATTTGGCTTTTAAAGCGCTCACCGGCCATTATTATCTAACGGTATGGCGCATATCATTCTAGAGCGTTTCATATATTCTGCTCTACTTGATATACATGTTTGAAGCCTCAGGTGAGGGACATCACTTGACACAAACATGCTTCTCAAGACTTATGGTTATTTAAGAGCTTATATTTTCACAGAGGTACAGCTAAACGTCTCTAGAAATAACGTACACACGCTAATGGTAGATATTATTCAAGGTGCTTTATGAGCGAATGGCTATATATCTCACTAGACTTTATTGGTATCATGACCTCACACTATCCCATCTTAGGCGCATGGTATATTATGTAGAACTCCCATATACCAGGCTGAAGCATTCCGACTTTATCTAGTCTACGTTAAGGATCTTTCAGTCTAGTCTTTGAGACATTGACTCTCAAACGAAGAGGCTTAGACGATATTGCTGGGATGGTGGGTTGAGACGTGTAGGTCTTCTTACAAATATTATGAATAGGGTGTTATTGTGTGAGGGGAGCGGGGGGACCTTTCAGACATTTGCTCTATTCTCCTTATAACAATCTAGCTTCTACATTTTCCTAGATTTAAAGCTTATTAGCCATTATACACGCGTATTCAACTTTAAGCTTAGGAGGCTGGCTAAAATCTAGCTTCCCACACTATATATGGGCCCTTAAGGCTTTAGACTATTTAAGTTCTGTATTACAAGTACTGGTTCTATCACAAGGTGTCTGCTCTATCATAGACTGACACACAAATCTTAGAGACAGTGTGGGTCACCTTCTGACATTCAGCAGATAATACTGGCGAGCCTGCCACATGCGCGCAAAGAGGACTTTACGCGAGGATTGATGTGTTGACCTTTTCAACAATACTGCGATACTAACATCTCTATCTGTATGACCACAGTAACATCGAATGGTATGTTGTTAAAGGGTGAGTGGGTGAGGGGTGGGGGTGGTGTTCAATAGCGAGGAGGGGAAGGCGTGGGGGGGGCGGTGGAGGTGGGAGGGCGGGAGGTGAGGGGGGGGTTGGGCACGGGGGGGGGGGGGGCGGACGGGATGCGGGGTAACAAGAGGGTGGGATGGGCGTGGGGTTGTTGGTCAAAAAAAACAAAAACACTTGTACGTAACGTGCAGTCACTGTCGGGATGCGGGTAAGTGTAGTGTGAGCGAAGGTACTACAGTTGCTAACGGTTACGAGGTGTGGGAAGTGGTTACGGGTGGATGGGGGTGGTTCGATGGTTGTACGTCAGAAATGTAGGAGGAATGCATATATGTAAACAGCGATCTTTGTGGGGTGGGGTGTGTTTTTATTTTTTATGTGATTTAGGGGTGTTATAGGAGGAATTAGGGAATTCAGGTATTGGGGTGTATTTTTGTTATGGGTTTGTTTGGGTATTGATGTAGGGTGTTTAGAGGGGGGGTGGGATTATGGGTGAGATTTGTTGCGAGAGATTTTGAGTTGTAGATATATTATTGTTGGGGTAAAAGGGTGAGAATGTATATATCATCAAGGTGAATTAGTTGATTAGGGATTATATGGTAGAGTGATTATGGTGTATTAATTGGTTTATTTGATGTAAAGTTTGACAGTATATGTAAATAGATTAATATATTAGTTGTTTTGATGTATTGAGAGGGTATTGGTGGATTTTGTTGGTATATTGTTTTAGCAAGTGTTTTTATAAAAGTACTGTTTATGGGACTTAAGTGTATGTGTTGGGAGGGGAGAGGGAGATTTTGAGTTTTGTTGAAGTATCATTAATACAAGGACATATTTCCGCTGGCACACATTTTTGGGGTGTTACTAGATTGGTATCAGAGCACGGGCTATAGAGAGAAACTAGGTTTGCATGGGTTAACTAGACTATAACCTTTTTAATAAACATTCATCACATCAAACATTTCATAGTGCATACACACTACGTGCTACTTGCTTATATGACTTGTTACATTAAGTGCTTACTTCAACCCAACACTAACACACACACACACACACAACACACACACTCACCACACACACATAATATATATATATATATGATATATATATATATTAATTATATATATTATATATAATAGTGCTTTGCATCCCTTTTTGCATATATTTTACGTTATTGTACTATAATAGTTATTTTATATAAATACCAGAACATTTCTTATTAAGAACAATGAGATTGCGCAATGTCTCATTTTACTTTTTTTCTAGATATTGTGAGTTGCAACAAGGTCGCCAGTTGGCGACGCGCGCAACCGTCACAATCTAGAGATGATCTATCTAACTCAGCTTATACATCACGAACACCCAAGGTGAGGGTAACACAAGAGTAGCAGTCTCTTTTCTCTTCTTATAGTCTAGCAGTTGACTTTAGTCCAACATAACGTACTACACAAAGGTATATATATATATATCTATATATATATCTTTTATTTCTATAGTGTTGTTATCTTTTCCGTCATTTATCACGTTACTGTAGTAATCTGTGACACTACAGTATTCATGCCACATCGTATATTCCTAGGAAAACATCGTTTCTAGTATGCGTATTAGAGTAGACAGTCTCTTTCTAAGCTTAAGTTTACTATAGTTATATATGATAATTACTAATATTATCTTGAGCAAACATCAATGAATTTACATTCTTTCACAAGTTCACAGAGAACCTCAACTAAAACGAAGATAATATGAGATCCAATATAAGAAATATATTCATTCTAGCTACTATATATGTTTAACACAGAAAATGTGTGCGCTGTAATAGGGTTGTACGATCGTAGTTGTAGACAGGAGGACTGAATGATATCGAATACACTTCTCAGTAAGGAGTGAGCGATTCTCACAGTCGACTTGTTTAAGCTTACTCATTCTACATCCGTCGTACTGAGTCCTTGGGTGCTCGGGTTCTGTCTATTCGAGTTCTTGACTCAGTTACAGTTCTTGAGGAGTCCGAAAGTCGAATATCAGCGTTAGAGGTTGTTTCAGTACATAGTCCTTTTTCCATTCTATCAGTTCAACTTGGTCAACTTAAGCACGCTATGTCTCTTGAGAAAGACACTGCAACTATTTCACTTCAATACACTCAGTTCTCACATTTATTATCATGAAGATTTTATGAGAGTTATGGTTGACAACCATCTTAGTCTTGTACGCGGGAGACACGTGCTCTAATAATCGTTTTTAACAGTAGTACATATTTATATCGATATGATCTTACTAGTTGGGTGTGGGGGGGGGGGGGGCTGGGGGGGGGGGGGTGGATAAAGCACACACAACACTGTCAGAGGTTGAGTTTATCTTATAACTATATTCTACTTATCAAAATCTCACATCTATATTCTCCATTCCTTTCCTATATAACTCAAATCTTGGACTGATCGTATACGATATCGGCGGCGCGAGACTTTTCAGAGACACGTTTAGGATTGGAACTGAAGACTAGAGATGATCCGGAATACTTCGAGAGAGAGAGAGTGAGTAATAAAAGTTCGTCTAAATTGATAATATACACTACGTTATCTCTTTTAGACAGTCGTTTGACAGCAGTTATCTTTAGTTCTACATTATAAACTTAGGCTTATGTTACTACTCATTCATTCACAAGCTCATTAATATACATAGACTTATATAATATAATTTAACGGTGTGAATGCTGCTGACTAGGTCAAATTAAATGATTCGGTGCCACATCCGTATGGTTTCAGGAGAGCGCGAGCTGTGCCAACCGATATTCTATCATTCTACACTGATCCGTTGAAAACATCTGATCGATCCAGCGTGATCATTTATGAATCATAGAGAATCGTTATATCTATATTCAATATATATAAAATATAATATAACAGAGAGGTATGAACACACTCAGACATAATCTATTTGCTCTAACTTCTCACTTAGTGACAATCACACACACTATACAAAAATAAAAAAAACCAAAACAATAATAAGAGATCTCATCCACCTAACATTACATCAATATCTAATCAATTGTTATCCAACTATCTAGGCAGCAGGGGTCAATAATTAACAAGGCGATTAACGAAATCGGGGAGAAAGATACCTGCTGTTGAGTTTATGCGAACAACTAACTGACTCAAGTTGCACACTTAAGCTAATGGATTTGAGTCATCATGTTATGAATAAGTGAAGAGTATAGAATACTTACATCCGTTAGCACTAGAGCCCGATATTCCAGAGCGAGAAGCGCGCATTGCAGATATAAAAAAACGAGAATCACTGCCCTGAACATCTTTAACGGACGAGATACACAATTATACATATTATGATTCACGAAGACGACTTGTTGTGGACTCTCGACTACATTTTCCGATAGAGCAGAGACAGATTTTTAACGAATTACTATGCCTTATCTACGCTAGTCCTCTTTAGTGCGTGGTTCGGCGACTTCATCTACTTAGAGTAGACATTCTCAATTTAACACGAACAAACAATAACAACAATAAATAAATGATCGCATTCTTCAATATATCTCAGACAATAACGACAGCACCACGCGCGTACATCGCACAACCTTTAGATAAAATTGAGAACAACTATAATGAGGTATTAGATGGAGGAGGGTTGTTCCTAAGAACTACGACCCGAAAGGGTGCATAAATAACTTCGCTCTATTCCCTACTCTCCGCTCACCTGTGAGTTATTATCTTTTTGAGAGCTACGTGAAGTAATCTGATTATCTGGTTTATAAGTGAGTCTTTATCTCATTGTCCGTTAAAACCCATTTGTTGAAGTAGAACAATCGAGTTGTAGAAAGACCGCAAAAGGAAGATTAGTGTAAGAGGGGGTATGATGTATCGGTATGTTTAGGTAGTGTCTATATTTGGATGGCTAGTTGCTCAAGCGTCTGTGTGCTAGCAAGCCCGTATGACGCGGAGCTCTGCGTGGAGCCAGCTCCTGTTCTGGATTCAGCGAGAGCGGTATCTGTTTATATTCAGCTATACTGGAGACAAGCAATCCTGATCAATCCTGCCCACTAAGCTACTGCTTCAATCAGGTCTGAATACATCGAGTAACTCTTAGACAGTCTAGTATAGGGGGGGAGCGTGGGGGCTGTCACGGGCAGTACCACGAATGTACGGGTATCTCGATATCATATATGCTACATTTCAGTTAGGGGCAGGCGCTAAGTTTGATTACACACAACAATGGGTGACACACAGATATGTAACCGGCTTGCTCAATGAGTGAGCCAGCTTATATCCAGATTCAAAATAATCATGAACTCAATTTTATATAATGGACATTAGATTGAAGTCTATAAACGATTGCTAGATCTGGGGTCTCAGGGCTTGTGAATGCGGGGGGGGGGGGGAAGAGGACGAGCATTATGTTTATAGTTAGTCTTGTTTGGACATCTTATATACGATATTACACATGCGATTATATGTTCAAGAGGAATTTGAGGTTACAGTTTTGAGTCACAGGGCACACTCAGGATTTGTATATATAACTATGCGTGATGGAGGATGTATAAGGGTGGGTATACGTACTATTTGTTATTTGGTGTAGAGAGAAGAGATGTTCATTGCTACGCGGGGTGTGAGAGGGGGGGATTATAGGGTTATTATTAGGGTGTGGTATGAGGGGCTACATAGGGGTTCTGTATACAGAGGAGCGAGGATAGAGTTCTTAATATGTTCTCAATACACAATGAGATTACATTCACAGCATACATATATTTAGAGACACAGACTATTGATGGTCAAGTTGTGATGATGGTTGTTTTCTAGTGTATTGTAATTTTTCAGTTTATGGTCACTGGTGTAGGGATGTAGATAGTGAGTGGGGATTAGAGTGAACACGACGTTGAATTGGGGATGGCGATGATATTATATTGGGGGAGAGGATACTTGGGAGACTGCTCAACACTGCGCATATAGAGGCACTGTGTCGTTTGCGTGCAATTAAGATTTCAGTACTGATTGTGCACATTTGTATATTCACTAGACGTAAGTCTAGTAGTGGAGTTCACCATCGTGACACAACTTTTGTAGGGCTCTTTTAAGTTTGCGTATTATGATGAGTATCTGATCTAAGGATTTTGTCATGATCTCTGGGGGATGTAAATTATCTTTGTAGATTATGGGGGACAGAGTCTCTTGGTGGGTTCTTAGTTTCTATATCAGTATTTTGGGATGGATCACATCTGGGTATTGATCTACTGATAGACATAGTACAGAGGGATCCTAGAGGAGTGTACTATGTGATATCATGACTCAGAGCACACACACTGATAATCATACTGTGTTATGTTTGTTTTAGTATGTTTACAGAGTGGTTCAGAGACAGATGGATTTGAGTGGAGACTGTTGAGAGTTCTGCACTTAACATGTGATACTTATTCAGGAACTGTGGGGGAGTTGTTATTGAATCTGGTAATCTCTTATATCTCTAGTCTATGTAGAGATGTGTGGGAGGTAGGTTAGATGTGTTGACAGGGAGGTGAGACGTTGTCAGGGGGTGTTAGGATTTTGAGAGGGATATTGATGTGTTATATTTATATGTATTGAGAATTTCACATCGGTAAACATATATAATATAGGACATCAGATAGAGTCAATATGACGGCAGATCAAGTAGAGTTTTTGTTGTAGAGTTGAGGTCTGAAAGGAGTTGAGGGGGGAGGCGGGTTCTCTTGGGGGTGGGGGGGTAAGGCGTATATGACATAGGTAGGCGTTTAGAGGGTTAATATAATAGACATAGGAGACATACATGAGTATTCTGTCACTCTGGTCTCAATTGAGTTATGACATTAGTACAGTTATTGAGAGGAGGTATCTCATATGGGAGACAAGGATTGTGGTGTGGAGGACTACTGAACGGATTAGTATATATATATTGTTAGGTATTCTATATCACTATATCTCTCTATCTGATAAACAGTGAGGGGTAGACATGTGCGAGTAATATTTAATTGTGAGCATGGGGGTAGACTTAGACAATAGAGGGCTGGACATGATAATTTTGGGCATCTTAGGATATGGGGCATGTATGAAGTAGGGGAATGGGGGAGTGGATTGACGCATGGATGGGGGGGCGATTGTGTGTGAGAGTAGTGGGATTACACTTGGTAGTGACACGATATATTAGTTATAGGTTTGGAGGGTTTTGTAGTGTGTGTTTGAAGTGTTGAATGAGGTTATGATAGGGAGGATTAAAATGGAAGGTAGATGTTTGGTTTGAGACAATCGGAGTCGATAACCAAATAATTGGTTGAAATTGGCCGCAGCGGCCTGGGACACATACTCTTGGATATTGTCATGGTAAATGTTGCTGTTAGTGGCTGGACAGTTTTTTGATAAGAATGACCTCACCCCACAAGTTACACAACTTTGGTTCAACCGCTTTTTATAACGGGGGGCGGAAGCTGGGGTTTGGTTCTTCTATCGGAGATTAATGCCCAACCATGTCTTTGAGTTCAGCAACATCCATGAGACTGCTTGGTGGACAAGTGCTTGTACTCATATTTAGCTACAACAGCTTGTTTCCTTGACTGAAGACGTACTTTAGACTTGCTCTCGATGATTTTTAAACATTCTCGAGCATTTTGTCTAAAAGTTACCACCCAGTCAGCAGAGTTTCAATGAATCTTGATCATTTGAGTTTAGGGCTTATAGAATTATCGAGTTGATGCAATTCTGAAAACCCATATGAGGGGCATCCCCTTAAAAGATCCAATGAAACAGAGTCCCAAGCCTCATAAAAACGTCTCATCAAATTTTTGCTGAAATCTCGTGATTTCATTTCTGAGAATTTGTCTTTAGAGGGAGGAAGAATTTGTTAAGAATTTCGAAACAAGATCATCCTGTTTCAATCGTCCGAGGGGGTTCTTTTTCCTGCCAAATCCGGGCTGCCCCTATCGAGAGAAAACGAGAAAAGCATAAGCTTAACCGATGAATTTGGTACTTCGGAATCTTCATCGTAGAAGTATCTTGTTGAAATAAACGGATTTGAGCATGTGGTCTTCTTTATCATTGGCCAAAAAATTGCTTGTTTTGACAAGATTAAGAAGACATGCTTGATCTCAAAGTTATTCGCGGTGATTTCAGGAATAACTATCGCATTCCTCGTAACCTCGGTGGTGTCTTCGAGCAATTGCGCCATAGTACGATTATCAGCCATCGTAACTATGGGAGGATTATCAGGTTTCTCAAGATTAGATGATTCAACAGAAGTTTGACGAACTTGTGGTTGTCGACGTCTACGGGCTTGAGAACGATGCGCAAGCCACAAAATAGAAATACAAAAAGAAAATTTTACACTAATTTATTTGGTTTTTCAAAGATTAATTCACAATATGATTTAAAAAACGGACAATGAGATCAAGACAACTTAAACCAGATAATCAAGCTTACTTCACGGTAGCTCTCAAAAAGATAAACTCACAGGTGAGCGGAGGAGTAGGAATAGCGCGAAGCTTATTTCTCCTTTCGGGTCGTAGTTCTTAGGAACAACCCTCCTTATACCCACTTTATAGTTTGTTTAACTTTTCAAGGTGAGCCCGTACGTCGTAAGAGACACAAAAGGCAAGTTTATTTAAATCTTTTTTATTTTTTGTTCGAATTGGGAACCAACAAGTTCACCGGAACTTATTATGATAATACCTCATGAGAATATTATATTTTGATTTTACATTTGTGATATTTTATTTGTCTTTTTATATATGGACAATGTTTTTATGTTTTTTGGTTTTTTCTTTGGTTTTTGATCTGATAATTATACAAAAGAAATAAAAATATTTTTGTACTTTTTATATTTTTATAATAAAAGAAAATATTCACTATTCAAAAACAGTATGGTTCAACGTAACGATAAACGTTTGCACAGCCTCCCCGGCAACGGCGCCAAAAATTGACTGGCTGGATTCACACGTAAATATATATATAATATATATTAAAATATAAAATATAAATAAAGTGTAAAATAACAACAAGTTCATGATACCCAGAAGAAGTAGTATATAGCTTTCCCGGGTCGAAAATCCCCAACGAGGCTGCATGGTAAATCGATAGACGATCGACAGATTTGATTTGAAGAAGGAATGAGTTTTGGAAGTTGAAAAAAGTCAAATTAGATAATAACGGACTAAAACGTTTAAGAAAAACCTAGAAATTACGAAATTAAACTAGAAAACGAAAGCCCGAATACCGGACAAAAGGGGGAAAACCTAAAATCTTTAAAAATAAGCCTACGAAGAAATTTTTGCTTCTAAACTACTCTAATGGACCAAATAACGACTAATGATCTCAAGACTATACCGAAAACGAAGTTCGTTTGACCAAAAACGAGTCAAAAACACAATCCCGTACCCGGACCGAGGCTTATAAAAAGTAAAAAGTTGTAAAAATGACTCCTAAACGAAATCTTTTATATTTTTTCTACAAACTAGATGGTAAATATAAAATTTTACTAAAAAAAAAAAGCAAAATATTTTTTTGATAATTTTTGTATTTTTTATGAATTAAATAAACTTTTAACTAAATTAAATTATAAAAAATAGTAAATGATTACTAAAAATTCTGAAATTTTTTCTAAAAATACTAGGCTTTATAAAGTACCTACGAAAAATAACAAACACAACACAGCTTATTCAATAAGCCCCGAAAATAAGCTTTTACAGCTTATTGGCTTATGGAGCCAAAATGTATATAAATACCAAGCACCTTGGGTCTATAACGAAAAAGACCCAAGGGCGCAGTGGTAGAGTGTGTTGTGTAAAAAGGGTATGTCGCTTGTCCCAGGTTTCGAGTCTTGCTTCACCCCGACCAAGTGTCTTCCCTTTTTTATTTATTTGAAAACTTCAAAAGAAGCAAAAGTTGTTAAGCTCGTGTGGGGCCTTTTATTATTTTTTTTAACAACTTTGTCACTAGAGCCTTTTTGCTGAAAACACTAAATAAGCTTAAAAATAAGCTTGAACTTGACACAAATGCTTATTTGGATTTTAAAAGGCAAAAAATGCTAAGATCTTATTGGACTTGAGGTCGAATTAAGCTAAGGCAAGAACTAAATTAAGCTGAGATGGGCTAAACTAACTTAAATAAGCTTAAAAGTCTAAAGGCTTAAGGCCCAATAAGCTGTGGGAAGCTTATTTAGCCAGAAAAGCTTAAATGAAGCTTAAAGAGGCTAAAATGCTTAAAGCTAGGACAAATAAGCTAGAAAAAAGGAAATAAGCAAACTAAACTATCTAACTTAACCTAAAAGCTACTAGGACACAATTTGAGCTTATGGGATAAGCTCAATAAGCTAAAATCAAAAATTAAGCAATCCCTCAGCCTAAGGGATTCAAAAACAGCCAAAGGGCATGTTTGGGCTTGAAAATAAGCTAGCTAATAAGCTTCCTAAGGCCTGAAACTTTGAGGTCTTATCTAGGAGCTTATAGGCTCTTAAAATAAGCCAAAAGCTTGGGATTAAGTTGGCTTAAAGGCTGAGAACAATAAGCCTAAAGTTCCCCCTTTGCACCAGGGGAGCTTTAAGGCAAATCTCAAGGGCTTATTTGACAGCTTATTTTAAGCTGTCAAATAAGCTCTAAAAGCACAAATAAGCTCAAACAGATTGAGTGCTATAGCCAAGGGGCTTGTGCACCAATTTTGAGCTTTGGAAAACCATTTTTACTTGCTTATTTTTGGAAGTGAAAAAGGAGTTTGGATTTTTACAAACTGTGACAAAAGAAACTTGGTGGTTTTGACTCACCAAAGTCAAAAGACCAAAGGCTTTTTAACAGCCTTGTTTAGACACACTAAACACACTCTTTTGAACCTTAAACTTAAACCACAAGTGCTTAATCAAATAAGCACTTGTGGGTTACTTAAAAATCCCACAGTTATAAAAATGGATTTAAAAAACTTTGTAAAGCAATTTAAAAACTGAAGAACTTTTAAAAACAGCTTATGTGAGCTTAACAACTTAAGCTAAAACCAACCTCATGGCCATAACCCATGCCAAAACCTGTTTTGACCCACTTTAAGGCTTATGCCAAACACCCCTTTACTTAAAAACTGTCAAACCAAAATGGGTTTAAAATCCATTTTTAAACTAAAACTTTAAAAACCTTTTATCTACTTCTACTTATTTTGACCTATTTAAACTATTTTAAAACTAAAAGTCCTAGCTTATTAAGAAAAATAAGCTAGTTTCTCTACTAGCTTATACACTCACTTAATGACAGTTTTTGATAGATAAGCTATGTAGCATAAAATTATGCAACAAAAACTTACAACACCAAATAAAAACCCTAGAACTAATGTGTTTACAAAGATAGAAAGCAAATAGCTAAAGGTTTAAGCTAAAAATTAAGCTAAGTAAGAATTTAGAAATGAAACCTTGGATTTTTGAAGTTTCAGAACCAAGGCCACTCTTTCTGAGTGAGTGGCCTAAAAAGCCTGTCCTAATGGCCCCTTAGCCTCTAAACCTGAGCTTAAAAGCTCAATAAGCTCTTGGGAGCTTATTACTCCAAATAGCCTCCAAAGTGAATTTCATAACTATTTATCACTTAAAATCAAATGAAAACAGTAATTTAAGGGCTAATAACTAGTGTATAAACTTAGAATTATAGCTTAATTTAACAAGAATAAGCTCTAATGAGCTTATGAAGCTTATTGAGTAAAAAGAGCTTATTTTTCATTAAACTTAAAATTACAAAATCAAAAATAACTTAAAAATACTTTAAACTACAATAAAAATGACATAAAAACTTAATTAAAAACTGAATTAAAACTCAATATTTGCCACAATGGCTTACAAGGCTTTAAAGGCCAAATATACAACTATGTCCTTCTTTTTTTCTCTTTCTTCTTGTTGTGCATGTTTTGTAGACCACAAACACAGGTGTGTTAGTACTTGTGAGAGTTTATACTCTAATTCTTGGCCCCTTCAATCTTCAACATCAATCTTAGGCCGTCGAAATATGTCTTGGGAGTGTGGGATTGCCACGTTTGGACATTTGTTGCTTGGAAAAGGGTGGTGGAGTAGGGGGAAATTAGATTATCCATGGAGGTGGTGAAGGTACATGGGTAAAACGTGGTTAAACAACACCTGAGATTGTTTGGGAGGAAAAGGAATGCCGGAAAAGAAGTTGGGATTGAAACAGAGTGTAAGTTTAGAACTGGACAAAAATGTCCCTCAAAAAAATGATAAAACCACTTTCGCAAGTCCAAACAAACCAATAGTGTTTGTAAAACAAAGTCGAAAAGAAATTACGTCAACTAGCTTTGTTAAACCCGTTGTCCCTCAAACTCATTTGGTAAACACTAGAGGTCCTCAAGCACCCATTAGAAGAGTGGAAAAAACACACCAAAGACATCACTCAGGCTCTCACAATGGACTTGGATACACACGACCTCAAGTTGACCCTAGACTTATTTTACCCACACCGCATATGAGACCTTCAAACTCATATGCTCGAAGACCTTCTTTTCAAAATAACCATTCTTCAAGAAGATGAAAATTTTACAACAACCAAAGGTCTTCATATCACCAACCTAGCACCTTCCAAAGGAGAGAAAACTCCTACCCAAATCAAAGGCTAAAAACACCTTAGAGCGTTGGACCAAACTTTCAAAACACCCATGATTTTCAAAACAATCCTTGGTCCGCTTTCTCAAGGTACGACATACATAAACTATGTGCTCTACTACAATACCCAAGAATGGTTAACTTGGGAACCATATTTGCTAACCACAACGGACCCATAAAACAATGGGTACCACGATCGTGAATTCATATTTGCTTGTAGGTGTGTCTTAAATGCGATCTACTACCGAAAGATTGGATTGTGGATAATGGTTGCACTAAGCACATGACTGGGAATAAAAGATTTTTTACTTCGTACAAGATATATAATGGTAGACATGTCGTATTTGGGTGCAACCTAAAGGGCAAGGTCATTGGTGGAGGTAATATTACTCATGACACCATTACAATTGCCAATGTTGAGCATGTTAGTGGTTTATCTTTCAAATTGATTAGCGTAGGTCAATTATGTAATGATGATTGTGTGGTTAGTTTTACTAAAGTAGATTGTAATATTAATAAAAAATGGTAGACTGATAGCTAAAGGGCATAGGAGAAATGGTTTATATACGTGCAAATTAAGAGATAACTCAACGCTTTGGCATAGGATGTTAGGTCACGCTAATATGAGGTTAGTTCAAAACTTAGCTTCCAACGAGCTAGTAAGGAACCTACCAAAGTTAAGCTTTCAAAGACACTTGTGTGATACATGTGGTCTAGGGAGTCAAGGTAATGCAAACAATAGGACTAAGAAAGAAGTGTCAACTACTAGGGTTTTAGAGCTGTTACACTTAGATTTGGTTGGTCCATCTCACATTCAAAGTTACGGAGGCAACTTCTATACTTTGATAATTGTTAATGATCACTCAAACTATACTTGGGTTGTGTTTATAGAATCTAAGGATAATGTCTTAGAAAAGTTTAAAATATTGTGTAGAAAGCTTGAAAACCTACATGATTGTTCTATTGTTTCAATCGCAACAAATCATAGTAGTGAATTTGATAAATTTCAATTTGGGAGCTCTTATGAACAACATGGAATGTCTTATAACTTGTCGGGCCCGTTCACTTCTCAATCAAAAGAGATTGTTGAAAGAACACATCGAAAGCTAAGAAAGATGAGTCATGCTATGTTAGCCGAGCAATCCATTCCACAAAAGTTTTGGTGTCATGCATTAGTTATGACAACTTACATATTTAATAGGGTTTATATTAGAAAATTCATTAACAAAAAACCATATGAAATCCTTAGAAATAGAAAGCCGTCATTAGAGTACTTTAGGGTCTTTAATTGTAAAGTATTTATACTTAACACTAAAGTACATCTCACCAAGTTCGACCCAAAGTCGTACGAAGGTGTGTTATCTCGACAAGTCCATTCGGTAAACCTTAGTCACTTTAAAATAATCATAATACGGTTGAAATGAAACGTTTACTCATAATAAACACATTAGAGAAGTTTTGAGAAAAATCATATTTTTTGTCTTTTAGTGAATTTATTAAATAATAAAATAATAAAATAATATTTTATTATTTAAAATCAAAAATCATGTTTTTAGGAAAATTTCTATGTATAAACTTTTTACGAAATTTCGACATGACCCGTACGCTCATACAACGTTTTCCAAGGTTTCAAACCTTATTTTCAGCACTTTTCATAAATTTGACAATTTTCGACAAAACTCCAAAATCTCAATCTTTATCGTTTACTAAAACGTTTTCCCCAAAATATCGTTCAATATCACTTCGTAAATACATTCTCACTTTCAAAAGTCCAACAAAACTCTCATAACGACTAAATATCGCTTATTGGGCTTTAAGGCCCAACAAGGGTCCGTTAAGATATTTATAAGTCCAAAATACAATCCAAGTCCAAAACCAAGGTCCATTTACATATATAAGCATATATCAATAAGTAGAAAATAATCCGGACCACAATAAGCCCTCCCATTAAGCCACGGCTTAAATAGACTTATTGGGTCGTGAGTCCATTAGCTCAAAAATACGTATATTAAGCTTGAAAATAAGCCAATAAGCTACGTATCGCATTTGGTTACTACCATAAGCCTTAAAAATAGTCCAAAACATATGCCATAACACAAAAATAATCAAAATCACTTTCCTAGTGATTTTGGGAATGGTTCGTGGCATATAAGCCCAAAATAAGACAAGAAATGGCTTAAAAATAAGCCTGAATAAGATATACAAGCTACTATCAAAAATAAGCATTCTAGCATCATATATTATTCAACCATCACGACCACAACATCAAAACTGCAAAAACCCTATTTTTCCTTTTTTAATCCAACGAACCAACGCACCCTTTTTATTTAATTCGCTTCCAAAAATCAATTTTCACAACGATAAACTTGTGCAACTAACATCTATGCATCAAAATAAACCCAAAAGGACAAACGAAATTTAAATTTGAAAACTTACAAGAAAATCTTCAAAAATGTATATTTCGACACGAATCGGACAACCCAAACGTTGTTTAAATGAATACCTAAACACTCGTATCAACCCGGAATATCACGTTCTCGATCAAAGTTGGAAAATTTATGGTGGATTGTTGTTGGTGAGGGCGGATGAACACAAGCACACACACTTAAGTGTGTGTTTTATTTTTTTGATAATGAATGGATAATGAGAGCTAGTGGAAGGAATATAATTGTACACCTTAAGACACATTAGCTAAAATTAAGCCTACATGTCCCCTCTTGACTACCTTAACCGGATATGGCATCATAGGGGTTTCGGGTCTTTTTTTTCATGTCGGGATCACTTAAAAGCTTATAAAACTCAACCGTAAAATTTACCCCAAAGTTAATTAGCATTTTTATTCACCTTAAAAATACTTTTCCATTAACCTAGAGTAATCACACGACATATTTTCACTTTAAACCCTTTCAAAACGCATTTAGACATTAACGGACGTGTTGAACTCGTTTTTTGACATTTCTCACAAATTCACGGGTCAAACCTCCTGGAATACAAATAACACAATAATACCTTTAAAAAGGGATTATTAATCACAATAAACCACAATTCATCATAATTCTCATAAAAATCATCACCGTCAACACGGTACAAAATCTGAATAAACTGGCAAAAGTCAAATAGTCAAAGGACTATAAAAGAAATATTCAGAACACAAAAAGGGTAAGGGTTACACCATCATTAGTCATCTCAACAGTAGGAGTAGGAACATTAGGAGTAACAACAGTAATAGGAATCGACACCTTTTTAGGGAAATGGTCATGAACATGACCAAATATCTTACATAGGTCACAACGAGGAGGCTTCCATTCGTACTAAATAGTAACAGTTTCAATTGTAAACCCCGTATCCTTAATTAAAGGAACACCAACAGTAAGACTCTCTTTAAGAACATCCTTCGCATTAATTTTAATCAAATAGCGGGCAAAACTACTTATCCCCCATGACTCAATGCATATCGAAGAAGAATAGGAGTCCAACATAATAGGCTTACCGATTTGAGACGCGATAATGCTAAGGCCATCTTCCAAGAAAACCTGATTAGGAACATCATAGATTTTAACCTATACCGGAATACGGGTTAACTCCTCCTTACTTAAATGTGTACTCATAAACCATTTCTTAAGAATGATAGGGCTATTACGGATCATCCATGGCCCATTCTCAAGAACATCCTCCAAACCTTTTAAAGTTTTGAATTTAAAGAAGAAAAAACCTTTGGAGTTCATCGTTATTCTAGTCAAACCATATTTACCCCAGTTATTTCGGACGTAGTATTCCACAACCGGAAACGCAATACGCTTACCAATGAAATAACCATACAAAGTATTAGCAAATCGGGTACTACCGTTTCCACAACCTTCCTTGGAATGGAGACATTAACACCTTCACACAAATTTTCTAAAAAAATGAATGAAAGTTCACCTTTGAGATATTTTGATCCAGTTTTGACCCTCCCGCAACACTTGGTTTTGGTCGTGACCCTCTCGCTGCGGCAATGTAAGAACTAGGCTTATCTTGAATAAATACAGATTGGATAACTGGAAATTCATCAACATTAAGATTTTTAGCCACAAGAGCATCTTAAATTGTTTAATCATCTACATGCAAAACCATACAAGGAATCGCATCAACATTAGTATTTGTAGCCTGAACTGAATCACACATAGAAACTAAGGCATCCATGACTGCCTTACGCTTATCACTAGTCATCCCGGATAATAACTCCTCATGTTTACTAGCTTCAATACCCTTTGTTAACACGTCCAAATCACCAACAGTTGTTAATGGAACTCCAAAAGTGGCAGCAACATCAACATTATACAGACCTCGTGGCATGTTAATAGGAGCAGTAGGAGAAACCAAAGGAGAAGAATTACTCACCTTTAGACTTCCATTACACGAAGCACCAGAGGTACCAACCCCTTGAATCCCAGCAGTCCCCACTCTCACATTTAACTTATCCGACTTGTCCATGAACCAAACCAAACACTCATTAATCAGAAAACAAGCTCCCACATGGAAACAATAAATTCTATGCCTAATTTAAAATGATACGAGCCCTAATACAGAACTAGGGCACGACTTTAATAACACAGCAACTAGCCAACACCCATAACAATTAGCAGATCACAATTGGAGAAGACAAGTCGAATATTAGATTAACAGTAATAAACCCTAAAACAGTCGATCCAAAGAGAAACCCTAACACGAAACCATCACCAGATTATGAGCCAAGAGACAATAAAACATCAATATTAATTAGAACCAAACCATGATTAGATCTGTTAGATAATTAAAAAAGGTTACGATTAAATTAAGGTTAACAGCCACTAACATGATCAACCCTAATAATTACAAAACGAGAACTAATCAGGTTGAGAAGTAATTAAATACTGATATTAGATGTTATTAGAAGCACGATCAAGGAATAGAAACGATTAGGGATTAGTAGAATCAAAACAAGAACGAATCCTAGAAAGAAGAACTCAATCGAAACCCTAACTAGTGGAAACATAAAAAAATAACAATCTAGCAAACGTTATTAAGCATATGAATCAAGAAAGAAAGGGATAATCGATCAAGATGAAGAGGAAGGAGGCAGATTTGTATAGGTGATTTGATAATGAAATGACATATTATTAAAAATTAAATGCAACGGATAAATTACCAATCAACGGATCTATAGAGTACATAATGATTAAGAACAAGAACTTCCATGAAGCTTCATATGCTGATAACGTCTTCTGTGGTGTTGGACTTCAAGTCTGCACTCCAACATGAATCATCTTTGTAGTACATTGTAGGAGAAATACAGTAATAGGCACGAACTAAGTAACCCATACACTTCTGGTTAAGGAGAAGCTTCTGAATTAGGTATTCGCTTCGCCCCTAATTTGTGCCAGCATATCTATGGATTTACGAAGTTTTAAAGAGCTTCCCCCAAGACTAGCAATGAATCACAGCTTCCCCTAATAACATGCCACATATTCTTTATCTATAAAGGCCTTTCAAAAGAGCTTCCTCCAACACAATCCTCTCTTTGAGCATTTTAAAAAGCTTACTTACAAAGCTTAGAATAATTAAGTGCACAGCGGAACTGGTAAGTATACCACCTCAAATATTAACTCAGCTCCTTTTAAGAAAATAAGCTTAGCTGATATGATATGTTTGGGGTAAGCATTAACTGGAACAGCAACGTATCTCCTCACGCTTGAATGATCTTCTCAAAACCGGCGTTCCTCTGGAAAGTCAAATAATTGCATACAAATCGTTCCCAAGGTATCGGTGGGGGGGGGGGGGAAGGGGTTGGGGGGGTTGGGGGGGGGGGGGGGGGGGGGCGGGGGGGGGGGGGGGGGGGGGGGGGCGGGGGGGGGGGGGGGGGGGGGGGGGGGGGGGGGTGTAGGGGTCTGATCAAGAAATACACCAATAAGCCATAGTTAGAAGCGCAAAATATTCAACAAATTGAGAGGGATTTGACTGCTGTTTGGAACATTTTTGTCTGTCCCCGGAGCATGGCTAGACTTTAAAAATTCAGTAAGATTGCCCATGTGCAAGCGTCTCAAAGAGCAAGAAAAGCAATAATTGGGGCCAGAGGAGGTATCGTCTCCTTCCCTTTGGCTGATTATCGGACAGGTCGACCTCAACAACGAGCACTAATCTTGGACCAGCAGCATTAAGTTTAATTATATAAAAAAGAGGAAACATATTGTGAAGAAGAAATTATTGCTCAATCTTACACCCTGGAGAATAAAGATTGCTGATCAAAGCTTGATCATCTGAAATACTCATAACTTCTCTTCTTGGCTATCAATTTTACAAAACTACTGTGGAAATCTAGGAAGGGAACCACGGAATGAATCACTACACCAGAATATAACCATACTTGAAACTGAAGTAGAATTTTTCCGGTTCGTGCTCGACTTAAGCGATTCACTAAGGTTGGAAAACGGGTAGTAGAATATGTGGCTCCAGTAGCATAATCTCTAAGTACTATCAATGATATACCAAACTTGAAACTGAAGTAGAATTTTCTGTCCTTGTGACTTAAGCTTGCGCTAATGTTGGAAGAACGGTGTAGAGAATTTGTGCTCCAAGCAAATCTCTAAGTACTCAATACCCTTGGCCAAAGTATGAGACTTTCATCACCTCTTGCGATCATCCACAACGTCTTAGCGTGTGACACTGAGTACTACAACGTAACTCCTTTAAGTGATAGTTAACCAGGTCATCAACCATCCACCCCTTGACTGCTGGAAACTAGATAAACCAAGTCTTCAACTTAAATTAAGCTCGAGCAAGTTATCATTGAAATCATGCATCCAGCCAACCCCGACTTCAAGATAAAATAAGAACACGCCTTCGTAAAATACCACTTCAATCTCGAATAAGTGATACCAAATCAACTCCGTAGTCACAAAAATTAATTCCAAATCTAGCCTTTAAGTTTCATGATTCTTTATCCAAATTGATCCCCGATCTCGTCACTTTGTCACTTTGTCATCATGAAGCACAAATGTAATTATTAACAACTAAATATAGCAAAAAATCATCCCAAGTGAGTCATTTAGCTAAATTTAGTTGTACCACGAAACAGTTACCACTGTTATACTCGGTCCAATACTCAAATCAGCCCATCATTTAACAAGGAGTGTGCTTGGCCCATGTTGATCAAACGTCACAATATCTAGATGGCCACTACAAATATTCGACAGCTAATATAACCATTTTAGCCCAATTTTTTTTTTTTGGTTAATAATAATTCCAGCCCACTAGCACAAACTTGTCTAACCCATTACACAATTAATAACCTTAGCTTAGCAACTATATACCCCACCACAACCCTAAAAATTCTCATATCCTAATCCTAAACACACGCCCCCATCACTTGTCTTCACTCCCAAAATTAGATATGCTCCCTTATTCCTCTTCTCTCTTACAGTCATTTACCAGGCAAACTCATCATCTCTCTTTTAAAGTAGACACGACTCAAAATGATTTAACCCATATGAAAGCACAAAATCATTATCAACATATTTCTTAATCGACAACCACAGGCAAATCACAAACCCTTTTCTTTATTCCATTCCTTGTTGACCGAGCACCAAACGAGAAGAACGATGGCTTCAAGATCTTAAATAGGTCTCGGGTAGGTATTATATGAATGACAATCGGTCTAACACAAACGACTAGTTTCGGTTTTTCAACTGAGCAAGACTAATAGTTTGTTCCAACTAAAACAACTCGTATGTTCAAAACTAAAACCACTCGATCCGCATTCCACTGTTCGTTAACAAGTTTCGTTAACTCGTTCGACCTCTTTGTTCGGATTCCAATAGACAAGACTATCATAATAGTTCTGGTTGGTAACTGAGACACAACCCAAAATTTTCAAAACACAAAAAGACACTTTTTTGATTGGTTTTTTGCAAAAAATCTTGTACAACTAGTGTTACTAACCCTATAAGAACAAGAAAAATGACAACTTTAAGGTTTTTAAGCCAAAAAAATTTAAATCAAGATTTTGTTCTTTGTAAAGGTTTTGAACACAAATAAAAAAACAAACACAAAAACTAAACACACCACTCCATGGAACTGATACCAATTGAAAAATACATGAAAACTATGATCTGGTGGTCCAGGTGAGTCAAACCACATGATAGCCATTTTAGTGAGAGAGAGTAGTGAGAGAAAGTTATAATATAAAATAACATGGATAAAATGGAAGATACAAAATGACTCAACCCCTCTATGGAAGCCAAAGAGGGGTATTTATACCACCACACATTACATAAGAATCCTATGTTGATTATACTAGTCCCTGTGTGTGGTGATATGGTAAACAATGGTAATTCTGTAAATGTCGTCACGTAAAGTGAATTCCTAACAATATTCCCCCATGGGACGATATACAGAATTACATACAATAATTTCCTAACAAGTACATAATGATTAAGAACAAGAACTCCCATGAAGCTTCCAAACTGAAGACGTCTCGTGGTGTTTGACTTCAAGACGTACACACTAACAGGAATCATCGTGTATATCATTTAGGAAGAAATACTGTAATAGGCAAGAACTAAGTAACTCTACACTTCGGTTAAGGATAACTTCCTGAATTAACTTCCCCCTAATTCCTGCCATATAAATCTTCATTTAGAAGCGTTCAAAGCTTCCCCCTAAACTAGCAATGAATCACTTCCTCCCCTAGATTATCATCCGCATAATTCTTAATTTTAAAGCTTTCAATAGTTCCCCCCAAACAAGCAATACTCTCTGAGCAGTTTCAAAGCTTTCCTTACATGCTTATGAATAATTAAGTTGCACAGCGGAATGGTAGGATGTACCACAACAAATATTTTACCTGCTCCCTTTAAGAATAAGCTTAGTGATTGATCGTTTGGGGTAAGCATTATCCGGATCAACAACGTATCTTCTCACGCTTGAATAATTCTTCTCACAACGTTTCTCCCTTGGAGATTCAAATAATGCATACTAAAGTTCTCAAGATATCGCTTCCCCCATGTGTCTGAAGAAATGCACCCAAAAGCCACAAGTTAAAGCGCTGATTTCTTCTCACACCGCTTCCCCCTGGAAAGTCAAATAATGCATACAAAAGTTCTCAAGGTATCACTTCCCCCATTTGTCTGAAGAAATGCACCCAAAAGCCATAGTTTAAAGCGCTGATATTCTCTGCGGTTAGGACATTTGTCTTCCCGGCATGGCCTAACTTAAAAAAATTCAAGAAAGATGCTCCATGTCAAGCTTTCAAGAAAAAGAAAGGCACAGACTCAAGGATGTATCTTCTCCTTCCCCCTTGCTGATTTCGACATGTCGGAGTCAGCAACACCTTGGACGCGCATTTACTTGAGAACTTGTGTAAGGAATAAATTAGCTCAGATCTAAGCCGTGAGAATCAATTGCTGATCAAATCTCTACTCATAACCTCTCTCTGGCTATCATTTAACCAACCGTCTTGTAGGCTTTTTGAAGTAACCACTGATGAAGTAAACCAGATATACCAAACTTAAAACTGAAGTAGAATTTTCCGTTCTTGTGACTTAAGCTTGCGCTAATGTTGGAAGAACGGTGCAGAGAATTTGTGCTCCAAGCAAATCTCTAAGTACTCAATACCCTTGGCCAAAGTATGAGACTTCCATCACCTCTTGCGATTATCCACAACGACTAAGCGTGTGACACTGAGTACTACAATGTAACTCCTTTAAGTGATAGTTAACCAGGTCTTCAACCATCCACCCCTTGACTGCTGGAAACTAGATAAACCAAGTCTTCAACTTAAATTAAGCTCGAGCAAGTTATCATTGAAATCATGCATCCAACCAACCCCGACTTCAAGATAAAATAAGTACACGCCTTCGTAAAATGCCACTTCAATCTCAAATAAGTGATACCCGATCATCTCCGTAGTCACAAAAATTAATTCCAAATCTAGCCTTTAAGTTTCATGATTCTTTATCCAAATTGATCCCTGTCTCGTCACATTGTCACTTTGTCATTTTAAAACCTCGAATGCAACCGATAAGTATTTAATCTCAAATGTATCCATTAACAACTAAATATGGCAAAAATCATCCCAAGTGAATCATTTAGCCGAATTTAGTTTTAATGTACAACGGTTAATCACATAATCTGTTATGCCCGATTTAATCCGATAACGTGTCTACACTTAAAGCCCAAATTTGATCTTATAATTTGTAGCCCTTTAATCCAACCATAACAACATTCGGTCCAGCTTTTATGAAATGAATCCCAGCCCAACACTATTCCAAACCATTCAGCCCATTATCATCATTCGATGTACAAACCCAATACATGACCCATGTATACTAAATCACCAACTATTGGCTATATATAACAATTAACCTAATTTTTAGGTCATTTGTAACCTAACCATATATTCATACGCAGTCACACTTCCCCCTTATCTCTCCATTTCCCAAATGTAAATCTTACTCTCTCATTTGAACACATTTATCTGCCATCAAATCAATAAAACCCATATTTTTAATTCATATCATGAAACGCATCATCAATTAAGCACACATATGTACTTATTTCTCCACTCACTCAATCAACTAAACACCAACCTTATCACTTATCAAGCACCTCTTCGACAAACAAAATTAAGCAGATCCCATCGAAAGTTAATCTCAAGCCTTGCACCAATCGAAGAGGAATTAGGGCTTCAAGATCTCTGTGAGATCTCGGGTAGGTTCTAATTTGATTTTGTTTGTGTGTCGAATCGAAACAAAGATCGAAAATAACATGATTGTTATTATCCAATCTTTATTTTCGTATAGAAAAAAAGAAAGCTTTTCTTTCTATAGATCGATGAGGAGATCGTGTTTAATCTTAAAAAGATTTGGTTTTATAACCCCAACACGAATCTGAGATCCGATATATGATTTAATATTTTGATTCGAGTGATGAAGATTGGAGATAGAGATGAAATATGATTGTGACGATGGGTTAAGTAGGGTTTGGTTTATGGATTTGTTTTGTGAGATTGACAGTTTGTGATGATGATTTAGTTGTTGTAGTTTAGACTCTCTTGAGTTTACCCGAGTCAACTCGGTAAATACCGAGTTGACTCAGTTTGGAGTGGTTCGGCTTTAAACTAGTTCGGGTCACAAGGGTGACCAACTCGTTCGGTCCACAAGGTTTAAGACTCGTTCGGTCCACAAAGTGTGAAACTCGTTCGGTCCTCAAACAAGGCAACTAGTTCGGCTCACACTTGGTATGGACTCGTTCAGTCCTTAATAAAAGGCACTCGATCCGCTCAACTTATTGTAGCCGTTCTACTGTGTAAGGTATTTTCTAGTTTCTGGTTGACACAAGGATTTTGTGCTAATCGGTGTCGTTGTTGAGTTTGGATACTACTTGTACTCGTTCGTGGTTCTGTTAAGGAAATGTGTACATTTCTTCTTGAAACAAAATGGCTAGATCGGCTCTTCACAAGAATGACTAGATCCAACATAAAAATAAAAAAAAACAATATTGTCCTTGTTTTTGGTATACAAATCAAACGCACCCATACTGTTTGAAATGAGACTCAAAAATGCGATTCAGCCCAAGTGAAAATGACTACAACAGTAAAGCCCATACAATCTGACAAAGAAGACACTTTAAAAAAAATAAAAAAAACAAGAAAATTAAGAATATCGAAAATAAAATAACAAAATAGGCTGTTAGGACCAAAACATCACAACGACAGATTTGACAAAGTGACAAGACCAAATGGACCATAAAGATAAATCCGACCCAAGAGTTTGTTGCCATGGCTCTTGATACCAATTGAAGAATACGTATTGAAGAATACGTAAACCATGATCCGGTGGTCTTGGTGAGTCAAACCACATGATAGCCATTTTAGTGAGAGAAAGTAGAGAGATGGAAAATGGATGTATGAATAGATGGAAAATGAATGAATGTTACAAAAGACTCAACCCCTCTATGGAAGCCATAGCTGGGATATAAGCCCAAAAGCCTCCTAAACTAATACATATTGCCTACTCTAGTCCTCGCGTAGGGGACTATGATAAACTATGGGAATGTTGTAATGTCTTCACGTAAAAGTGAATTCCACAATCTTCCCCCACGGAAGCGATATACAGAAATCTTACAATAAATTTGCTAACAAGTACATAATGAATATGAACAAGAACTTCCAGGAAGCTTTCTATGTTGATGACTCTTCTGTGGTTGTTTGACTTTTCAAGTCTGCACACAACATGAATCCAACCTTTGTAGTACTTTGTAGGAGAATAAACTGTAATAGGCACGGACTAAGTAACCCATACACTTCTGGTTAAGGAGAAGCTTCTGAATTAGCTTCCCCCTAATTCGTGCCACATATTCTTGATTTAGAAGCTTTAAAAGCTTCCCCCCAAACTAGCAATGAATCAGCTTCCCCCTAATTCATGCCACATATTCCTAATTTATGAAGCTTTCAAAGCTTTTCCCCCCAAACTAGCAATCAATCCTCTCTTGAGCATTCACAATAAGCTTACTTAAAGCTTAGAATAATTAAATGCACAACGGAACTGGTACGATACCCATCAAATGCATTACTGGCTACCTTGTAAGAATAAGCTTAGTGATTTATCGTTTGGGGTAAGCATTATCTGGATCGCAAACGTATCTTCTGCACGCTAAATAATTCTTCTCACACCGCTTCCGCCCTGACAAGTCAAATATTGCATACAACAAGTTTCTCAGGTATCACTTCCCACTTTGTCTGAAAGAAATGCACCCAAAAGCCCTAGTTAAAAGCACTGTATTCCTCCTGGCGGTTAGGACATTTGTCTTCCCGGCATGGCCTAACTTAAAAAAATTCAAGAAAGATGCTCCATGTCAAGCTTTCAAGAAAAAGAAAGGCACAGACTCAAGGATGTATCTTCTCCTTCCCCCTTGCTGATTTCGACATGTCCGAAGCTCACAACACCTGGACGCCAATACTTGAGACTTATGTAGGGAATTTAATAGCTCAGATCTAAGCCGTGAGAATCAATTGCTGATCAAATCTCTACTCATAACCTCTCTCTGGCTATCATTTAACCAACCGTCTTGTAGGCTTTTTTTGAAGTAACCACTGATGAAGTAAACCAGATATACCAAACTTGAAACTGAAGTAGACTTTTCCGTTTGTGACTTAACTTGCGCTAATGTTTTGGGAAGAACGTGCAAGAATTTGGTGCTCAGCAAATGTCTAAGTACTACGCCAATACCCTTGGGAGCCAAGAGTATGAGACTTTCATCACCTGCTTGCGATTATCACAACAACGACAAGCAATGTGACACTTGAGTATACAATGGTATCTCCCTTTAAGGTATAGTTAACCAGGTCTTCAACCAACCACACCCATGATCTGGGAAACTAGATAAACCAAGTCTCAACTTAAAATTAAGCTCGAGCGTATCATTGATATCATGCATCCAACCAACCCCAGACTTCCAAGATAAAATAAGTACACGGCCTCCGTAAAATGCCGACTTCAATCTCAAATAATGATACTTGTAACACCGTAGTCACATAAAATTAATTCTTAATCTAGCCTTTTAGTTTCATGATTCTTTATCCAAATTGATCCCGGTCTCGTCACATTAAAAATCGCCACATTGTCACTTTGTCATTTAAAACCTCGAATGCAACCGATAAGTATTTAATCTCAAATGTATCCATTAACAACTAAATATGGCAAAAATCATCCCAAGTGAATCATTTAGCCGAATTTAGTTTTAATGTACAACGGTTAATCACATAAATCTGTATATGCCCACGAGTTTAAATCCGATAACGTGTCTACACTTAAAGCCCAAATTTGATCTTATAATTTGTAGCCCTTTAATCCAACCATAACAACATTCGGTCCAGCTTTTATGAAATGAATCCCAGCCCAACACTATTCCAAACCATTCGGCCCATTATCATCATTCGATGTACAAACCCAATACATGACCCATGTATACTAAATCACCAACTATTGGCTATATATAACAATTAACCTAATTTTTAGGTCATTTGTAACCTAACCATATATTCATACGCAGTCACACTTCCCCCTTATCTCTCCATTTCCCAAATGTAAATCTTACTCTCTCATTTGAACACATTTATCTGCCATCAAATCAATAAAACCCATATTTTTAATTCATATCATGAAACGCATCATCAATTAAGCACACATATGTACTTATTTCTCCACTCACTCAATCAACTAAACACCAACCTTATCACTTATCAAGCACCTCTTCGACAAACAAAATTAAGCAGATCCCATCGAAAGTTAATCTCAAGCCTTGCACCAATCGAAGAGGAATTAGGGCTTCAAGATCTCTGTGAGATCTCGGGTAGGTTCTAATTTGATTTTGTTTGTGTGTCGAATCGAAACAAAGATCGAAAATAACATGATTGTTATTATCCAATCTTTATTTTCGTATAGAAAAAAAGAAAGCTTTTCTTTCTATAGATCGATGAGGAGATCGTGTTTAATCTTAAAAAGATTTGGTTTTATAACCCCAACACGAATCTGAGATCCGATATATGATTTAATATTTTGATTCGAGTGATGAAGATTGGAGATAGAGATGAAATATGATTGTGACGATGGGTTAAGTAGGGTTTAGTTTATGGATTTGTTTTGTGAATTACAGTTTTGGTGACTGAGGATTAGTTTTGTTGTAGTTTTAGACTCTCTGAGATTTACCCAATAACCAGTAAATACCGAGTTGACTCAGTTTGGAGTGGTTCGGCTTTAAACTAGTTCGGGTCACAAGGGTGACCAACTCGTTCGGTCCACAAGGTTTAAGACTCGTTCGGTCCACAAAGTGTGAAACTCGTTCAAAACCGAATGAGTGTTAAACCTTGTGGACCGAACGAGTGTTAAACCTTGTGGACCGAACGAGTTGGTCACCCTTGTGACCCGAACTAGTTTAAAGTCGAACCACTCCAAAC
>BQNB010005840.1:0-100237 GCA_026074375.1 Tanacetum coccineum | reverse complement strand
TCTTCTCTAGCATCCCACCGTCATCGGGTAAGTGCTAAGGCTTTTGAGACCCCATCCGGAAAATAATAATCGAAACGCATGAACTTTCGATGAAAAAGCCTTGTAGACTTTTGAAAACATTGGTTCAAAAGAATACTTTGGTTTTAGAAAAGGAAACTTTTACTATTTATTTTCTAACTTGCAACATTAACATTACTATTTACATAATTAGGCTAGGAACCGGTATCACTTTCCTTTTGACGTCACATCGGTCACGCCTCCGACAAGAGCCCGTGTACTTATTATGATACCGATCCTAAATATACATCCTCCATCATTTCTTTCGATGTTACATCGGGAGCGAACCGACAAATGCCCATGTACTTTATTGCGATGGAGTTTGTATATTATTATTAACACTAAGGATTTATAACTTGCATCCTTTTATGCATCACTAATATTCTTCTTTTTATCATTTTTCATTTTTTTTTATTAAAACATTTTTAATAATAACACATTATTTTTGCAAATAGAAAAATTTCGTTTTAGAAAACCAAAGTATAAGCTTGAACCAAAATTCTTATTTATAAATGATGTTGACTTCATCGATAAAGCTTTTTTCTCTAAATATGTTGATTAGACTTTTAAGAGTAAAACTCTAATTTGTAAAAATTAAAGAGAACACGTATGATTAATCATTTTAAGAACTTCGGGGAAGAAAAACCACAAGTTATTTTTATAAGCCTTTAAGTTTTCCAAATAAACCTTGTTTAGCATCCTAATTCGTAATCAACACTATCATCTCTTATTCTTTGCAATTTAAAACCTCTAATAAAGAAATTCGCAAATACATAGCCTATATAAAATCAAACTCGGCATATTTAAAATCTACTTAAGATTAGCACAAGTCTTCATTTACTAATGATTCAAGTCTAGCATGTTTAAAGTCTACATGAGACTAGCACAAACTATCATCATTAATTGTTAAGGGTAAAAGCTAGAACTCAACACGTTCGATCGGGTCAAAAATTACTTCTTATTCTCACCAACGGAAAACCTACATTCGTGTCTTAACACTTATAATTTTTTCAACTACTAATATATTTTTTCATTTTTTCATCATTTTTTCCTACAAATAAAACTTAATTTTTTTGCTATTTTTGTGGGAAAACGGGTACGCGAGAACAAAACAATAAGCAAGCAACATCAAATCGATAGATTCTCTCCCCAAACTAAAACGAAACATTGTCCTCAATGTTTAAGGTCGGGTCTCTACGCAAATCTAAGCCATTTATTAATTATGCAAAGATAAACATGAATCGATAATGATGAAAGGATATCGGATTTCCCCAAACTAATTGCTAACAGATCAAAGTTAAAAAGAAAAGACTTTAAAAAGTCAAATGGGGACAATAAAAGTAGGACGGAGGGAGTATTTTTGTGGGAAAACGGGTACGTGAAAACAAAACAATAAGCAAGCAACATCAAATCGATAGATTTCCTCCCCAAACTAAAATGAAACATTGTCCTCAATGTTTAAGGCCGGGTTTCTACGTAAATCTAAGCCGTTTATTAATTATGCAAAGATAAACGTGAATCGATAAGATGAAAGGATATCGGATTTCCCCAAACTAATGACAAGCAAAGGCTAGGAAGCTCGAGTGAACCGGGACACAACACCGAACACGAGAGTCTTCAAACGAGAATCTTCAGAAATTGTTGGATCAATCCTACAAACATGCACAAGTACAAACAACAAACACAAAGAACGGAAAAAGCTAGCCTCAACACATCACAACACATTATTTAGAAGAAAGAAAATGGATAAGCATGGGGTGAACTCCCACGAAGCGGCTTGTTTTTGTTCACCGAGTCACAAGCTCGACTCGATCCCTGAATTAAATTGTCCTTAGGGAGAGCAATACTTAGAACAAGAAACTTTCGTTGAAAATGCCACCGGCTCTAGATAAGAAAATGGAAAGGTGATGATGCCGGGGTCAAAAATGGTGTCTTCACTCCCGAAGGAGAGAAATGAAGAAAGAAAGAGAATGAAGGTCAAATCTGAAACAAGGGTGGGAAGGGTGGGTAAAATATCGGTCATAAAATCATGCGGTTTAGAAACACCCTTAAACACTTTGGTTATCAAAATACCCGCTTCGGGTTCAAAACATTTCTCAACATCCGGTGGTTCCGGTGGAGGACGAGGAATTGACGGATCATCTTGATGGTCAAGGTTAGGTAACTCATTATCTTCATCTTCGGAATCATCATTCTCAACACCTGGCGGAATTAAATCATCTGGAACAAGGAAAATATCGATCTCTTCTTGAACGGGTTCACTATCCTCAACGGGGATAGGAGATATGGGAAGAGACTCGATAACTGAACTTTGATTAGCATGAACATTTTCCTGTGACCGGGAAGTTGAAATCTCACAAAGCACTGTCATAAGACTAAGATATTCCCCAAATTCACGATCAGTCCTTGAAGGAAGTGTAATGGCTTCTCCGGCGAACTCATGGTGAAGAGGATCACTCCTTGGAGAAAAAGAAATCGAAGTATCATGGTCGGAAATCACTTCGAAAGAGAAATTATGGGTGGTATCTTTACAAAGCAAACTTTCAAGAAAAAGTACATCTCCTCCTGAATCATAATAACCTTCTTCATAATCCATTGAAATTTCTATAGCAAGAAGAGCATATATTTAATCAATATCATCTTCTGGATCAAAACATTCACCCTTATTGGACAAAGGTTTTGAAGTAACTCTGGTTTGTTGGAATTCTCAATCTCGATATCTTCTTCCATCTCATCAAAACGAGGATTTATGGTGCTAGATTTGAAATTGTCATCAAATTCAAAAAGAGAATTTGAATGAACTTGAAAATTTCCTTCTTGAATATCTTTTTTAAGAAGAATAAGTTCATCGGCGAACTCCTCAAAATTATCACTAGTCTTCACCGGAGAAGAACTAGGAGAAGGATCATCAGAATGAGTAGTGGTACTGCCACTAAACAGATCATCTTTTAGAAAATCGATTACAGAAATGGCGTGAACACAATGCGTATTTTTTTTTCTCAGATTTATCAGCATAGTAAACAAGTTCTTCTTTTCCTACTCTTAAAGTCAATATTTCTTCATACAAATCAATAAGAGCTTTTGCAGTGCGAAGCAAAGGTCTTCCTAAAATTATAGGCACTCTTGGGTCGGGTTCAAAATTAACCACGACAAAATCTGTGAGAAAAGTGAAACCATCAACTCTAACTATAACATCCTCTACTATGCCCATCGGGTGAGTAATCGAACGATTGGCAAGCTTGAGTGTCATTCGAGTAGGAGTCAAAGCTTCAAGCCCAAGTTTCTTGTAGATAGAATAAGGTAAAAGGTTAATGCTAGCTCCAGAATCGGCTAAAGCACTAGTTCTATTGAGCTCTTGTAAAGCACATGGGATAAGAAATTTTCTTGGATCTTCGAGCTTCTCGGGAACTTTGGTCATGATGATAGCAGAACATTCAGCATTTACGGTCGTAATGGCGATCTCCTCGAGTTTCTCTTTGTTCCTTAGCAACGAGCTTAACCATTTGTTGAACTTCGGCATTTTAACAAGAGCATCTTTCAATCCAATCTCTAAACAGAGTTGTTTGAACATCTTCAAGAACCGGCTATGTTGAGCACTGGGTTTATCGTTCTCTCTCACTTTCATCCTCTCGGGATATGGAAGTTTAGATTGATACGAATTAGGTCTTGGAGAATTAAGATCTTGAATTTCAACATTAACGGTTTTCTTTGCTTTTGGTTTTGGGATTTCAATGAAAATGGAATCTTCTTCCTCCGGAGGTGGGACTTGTGCGGTACTTTCTAAACTTGGTTTTTGCACTTTGTCCGTTGACGTCTCCGGGTTCCGTTCGGGTTCCTTTGAAGGAATAGAAACAACGGGTGTAGGAACAAGAGGAGTCGAAGGTCCTTCACAAGTTTTACCACTTCGTGTGGTGATAGCATTAACATGCTCACGAGGGTTAGTTACGGTTTGACTTGGAAGAGTACCCGAATTCGAAGACGAAGCGGTGTTGGAATGATAGTTTTGCATAAAACTTAGCATCATGTTTTGAAAATCATCTTGCTTCTTTTGAGAATCGTTATAAACTCTTTGAAAATCATTTTGATTTCTTTGAAAATTATCCAATTTCATTTGCAAATTATTCATGTTCGCATCATTAGCCTTAGCATAACTTTCAAAATCCGTTTTAGAAACACCTTGAATTTGTGAAACGGGAGGTAAAGCTTGATTAACCAAAGGTTGATTTGTTGGTGGTTGGTATGGTGGGGTTTGATAAACGGCTCCTTGATTGTTTTGACGGTTTTGGTTGAAATTGCCTCCACGGTTTTGATTCGAATTGAAATTGTTTCCTTGATATCGGCTTTGGTTTCCTTGGTTGTTTTGAACATTTGGTTGATTAAAACCGGGTGGTCTCATTTGATTTGCCAAATTAGGAGGATTTCTTTGAACAAAGTTGCCAACGGCGGCGGTTTGTTGGAATTGATGAATGTTATCATGAAAAACGGGAAATTCATTCCTTGTTAACGGACAATTGTTGAAATTATGGTTTGAACCACATGTAACACAAACTTCCTCGACTGCTTTGACGGTAGCAGGAGTCGTAACATTCTTTTCACTAATCATCTTTTCTAATCGGCTCATTCGAATATCCATTTTATCTTCAAGAGAAGCGGCGAGTTTGTTGAAAATTCAAATGAAATTAGAAGGTGTAGAAGTAGGAAAGAGGAGCATTGAACTTACTCTTGGTTCAATTGAATGATTTGAATAACGAACTGGATTATCTCAATAATGGCTAAACCATCACGAGGCATCTTATCCAGAAAATTTCCACCCGCGGCGGAATCTAAAGCATCTTGATCATTGGTATTCAAAGAATTGTAAAACGTATCAAGTTGATGTAATTCCGAGAAACCATGATGAGGACATTGACGAAGAAGTCCTTTGAAACGTTCCCATGCTTCGTTGAAAGTTTCATTTGGTTTTTGCAAGAAAGTAGTGATTTTCATTTCGCAGGGTAGTTGTTTTCGAAGGTGGAAAGAATTGGTTTATGAATTTCGAGACAAGATCATCCCACGTTAGAATCGATCGAGGTGGTTCTTTATCAAGCCAAGTCCGGGCTTCACCTTCGAGAGAGAAAGGAAAAAGCAAAAGCTTAATCGACGTATTCGGAACGTCCGGATGTCTAAACGTAGAAGTAACCTTGTTGAAAAATCGAAGATGATTATGAGGGTCTTGCCTACCCGTAAATTGATTACTTTGAACAAGATTAATCAAAGTTTGTTTAAGTTCAAAATTATTTGCATTTATTGTTGGAACAACAATTGCATCTTCGTATCCCTCGATGGGAGCTTGTAGCATTTGAGCCATGGTACGATTGTCGGCCATTGGAAACTCAGGTTCCTCAACAATAACCGATGTTAATTGTTGTTGTCGAAGATTTTGATTACGAGCTTGAGAACGAGTGCGCATGCACTAAAAATAAAGAAATTAAAAAGTAAACAAAAATTACACTAGTTTTTTTGATTTTTGAATTTTTTTTTAACAATCTATTTTAAACGGATACACGGAAGACAACTTAAACCAAATAATCGAATTACTTCACGGTAACTCTTAAAAATTGCTTTTTAAGATGAGCCGTACCTCGTAAATGACACAAATGACAAGTTTTTGAATCTTTGGTTCGATTTGGGAACTTTTCAAGTTCACCGGAACTTATTTATGATAATACCTCAATTGAAGGTATTATATGTTGGTGTTCGTTTACCAACTTTGTTTATTTTATTATTTTTTTTAAAGATAATTTTTTTATATTTTTGATTTTTTTTATATATTTTTTATTTTTATATGATAATTACACTAAAAAGAAAAGAAAATATTTTTTTACTTTTTATATTTTTTAATTTTTTTTTGGATTTTTTTATTTTTTAACAAAATTATAACTTTCGTAAACGAAAGGATCTTCAAATCAAACTCAACAAACGTAAACGAAGGAATCTTTAACACAAGTCCCCGGCAACGGCGCCAAAAACTGATTGCTAGTTTCTCTACGCAATAAAATATACTATTAATATTCCAAAAGAGTAATTAAGAACTTTCCTAAAGTCTCCCTTAAGAAAAGCTCACTCTAAAAGATATATATATAATATATAATACGTATATTTAACCGGGAAGTATGATCACCCGGGTCGTTTCCCCAACGACTTGTGAAATTGAAACCTTGCTTTAGCTTGGATTATGATTTAAATGAGAGAAAAGATGTTTTTGAGTATGTATATCTACTAAATAAAAAACAACAATTAAAATGAACAATTAAAAGTAATTAAACACTTAAACTAATTAACGGGAGCAAATAAAACGCGACAAATAAGCAAATATACTAAAATTAACTCCTAAAAATGGAAACTAAATTTCTAAACCTAAATTAGGACAAAAGAAAATTTTAATAAAAAGTAAAACATTTTTTGATTATTTTTGAATTTATTATGAATTAAAAACTATTTTAATCTAATTAAATCCTATAAAATAGCAAATTAAGTCCTAAAAATTAAGAAAAATGATTTTTAAACTTAGAAAAGTCTAAAATAACATAAAAACTCAGAAAAATGATTTTTAACTATATTTAAAATTAAAATCCTATTTTTAAAAATAAAAATAAAAGCTCAAAAATTAAAATTAAAATCTAAAAGTGTTGAAAATGATTTTTTTGAATGTAAACCTAAAAGTATTTATTCTAATACTAAAAACTATTTTTTTGTATTTTTAAAAGTTATTTTTGTATTTTTTTATTGATTTTTTAAATTTTAACTCTATGAAAAATCCTAGAAATTAATAAAATAAAGTGAAAAATGTGAAAAATTCAGGAAAAATCTAAAATGAAACAAGGTTTACTAGAAAAATAAAAAAGACAACTCAGCTTATCAAATAAGCTGAGAAATTAGCTTATTTAACTACGACTTATAGATTGGGCTTAAGCCCAAATTGTGTTTATCAATTAAAAGAAAGAAGATATAACCGGATGAGCTAATGAAGCAAATTGGTTAACACGTTAGGTTTGTAAGAGTGAGGTCGTGGGTTCGAGGTTCTTTTTTTTATTTTTTACTTTTAACAAAAACTAAAAGTTAGAACTTGTAGAAGACATGATTCTAAGTATTTTTAATAAAAGAAGTTTAAGCTCAAACTCAAAAATAAGCTCTCTAAGAGCTCATTAAGATAGCTGCTTCAGAAAGTAGCTTTTAAAAAGCTTAAAAACTTATTCACACTAAATTACTTGCCCAGACTTCATTATAAGCTTAAATTTAAAAACAAAAGAAGTTCTATGCAGCTTATGATGTGGATAAGCTAATTTTAACAAGCTAGGATTCCACCCCCCCCCCCCCCCCACCCCCCTCCCCACCACCCCCCCCCCCCCACCAGCCCAACCATCACCCCACACCACCTGCCTCCTCCTGCTAACTTAAATTGAACTCCTCAAACCCCCCCCAGCTTACACTCAATTGATCCCAAACTCACCAAGCCTTCACATTCAAGAAACGCTCAATGCCCTTACTCCGCACTCTCGCTCGTCTCGCCCTCGCTCCGCCACTCGCGCGTCCTCTCTGACTAACTAACCACTAACTATAAGCTTATAAAATTAAAACAAGAAAATCAGACCACTACAACTTTTAAATCTAAATTTGAAAGGATTAAATTTATTACTACTGTTTTTTGGTATTTTTGGATTTTTTTATTACTTTTAAATGCTAAATTTCTAAAGAGTGTAAGCTAGAATTGAGAAAATAACACTTAATCTATCTAAAGCTATATCTATAATAAAAGTCTACAGAATTTGAAAGATTAAAAGCTACTAAAATTTTAGCTTTATTGAAGCTTAAGATCAGCAGTAATAACTGAGGTTACTACTGCTGATTCAAATGGTAAGGGCAAAACAAACTTGCAGGTTCCCTTAAGGGACAATGCTGCACTAGTCACTCTACTTGAGTGTCTTTGAACACAAAACAAGCAAACACTAAGCTTACAAAAGCTTGGATTTAAATTTTACTAAGCAAGTAAAGGTGAAAAAATGCCTGGGTTGCTGATCACAAAGTATAAACCACCTACTGAATTTTAAAGCTAAATCTAATCCTTCAAATTAAGTACAAAATACCTATTACAAATATGATATCTAACTATCCAAAATTAAAAACACAGAATACGTTTGTCTTTTTAGGTCAAAAACAAGCTAAATCAAAACACTCCTTTATGAAGACAGATCTCAAAATGAGCTTGTGAAATTAAAATCTATTGATCAAACCTAATTACCAGATAACTATTAGCTTAAAACAAGCTTAATAAACATGATTCATTAATCTAATAAGCTAAAATCAAAGATCTACAACTAATGCTATTTTTTAGTTTTAATGATTGTTATGACAGATTATATAGTAAGCTATTATCTAAGCTACAAAACTAAAAAGCTGATTTAAAGGGACATAATTCAATAAGCATAATCGGAACACAAATAGCTAAATCAAGCAACTAAATAAGCAGTTTAAGCAAAGCTAAGTAAGCAATTAAGCAAATATTAAGCTAGAATTTAAATGACAAGGAAATTTAAGGAGAACTTACAAGATGCTTCAGCTAAACAGAAGCTTAAACTCAAATAAGCATCTACAAGCTCTAGCTTATCCTATTGGATAAGCTAGTAAAGTCCATAGAAGCCCTCCATGATAAGGCTTTCTTCCAACGCTTCATAAAGTCCAAAGTGGTTAAGGTTTTAAGCTATTTTTAAGGTTTAGGTATATTAAGATCAAACTTAAGCTCAATTATTAGCTTAGAGACTAATAAGAGCTTGTATTAGCTTATTAGAATGGCTTGTGAAACAGTAGCAAACATTTAAGCTTATGATAGCTTATAAGTAAAAAAAAACATATCATTAAAACTAAATTGATGATTTCATTAACTTTCAAAACAGATTACAAAGCTTGAATAAAAGAAATTACAATTACTTTTAAAAGGAAAATTACATTTAACAAAAACTAAGCTCAATTCTACTACTACTCTAAAACAGGAAAAAGCAAGATGTTTCATGTGTGTGTGAGTCATAGGGCCTTTTTAGCCTCTCATTGGAAAACCTTGAGACCTTGCTTGCTTGCCCAAGCTCCTTTATTCTAATGGTTCGTACAATCTCATAATGGTGGAGAGTAAATGATGGCCGTTGTTTAAATGATAATTCACCACGGATTAGTCCAGCCCTGGCATCCGTGTGGTTACTTGAGTGTGCTTCTTTTAAGAGTATACTCAGTGTAAATTTCATCAATCCTTGTGCTTTCCTTTCTTCCATGTGGCATTTCCTAGCTTGATTTGACTAACTTGACCTTGCCATCTTATTGGAAATCCCTTGAATTGTCTAAATCACCCTTCAATTAAGAAAAACCCCTTGTTTGACTGCGTGGTAAAGTTGGGGAAGAAAGTGAACAGTAACCATGTTTTTGGCGCCATTTTTCTTTTTATAACTGAAAGGGGTAAAAAAACGGGTGTGAGTTTGGGGAAATTGCAAGACTAGTCCTTGTCTTTGGTTTATGAAAGTTGAGGTATAAAATGACTTTCATTTTTGGCAGGAATGGCCCCTGTGGTTTAATAAAAGGTAATGGGCTTTAGGAATTGGGCTTTTATTTTGGGCTTTGGATCCGAGTAAGGGAAAAAGGTTTATAGGCCCATTTTATCATAGGAAACCAATTGTTTGTAACATTGAAGCTTGAGGACTGGAGATTTGTAACTTTGGGGTTTTTGTCTTCTAGTAGTTGACTTCTGTTGACCAAGGTTTGACTTTCTTTGACTGAAGCTTGTCCATAGTTGATTTTTCTTGGCTTCGGCTTTGAATCCTTGGCTTCTTTTGTGCTCTTCTGATTCCCGTGTTCGTGTTTGCCCGTTTTTGGCGGCTTTCTTGTGATATTTGTCTTATCCGTACCTGCACATACAAAAACACAAAACAAGTATATCTTTGCCATTTTAATGTTGTTTTGGAAGTCATTTAGGGTTATTTTTGGTATAAAACTGGATATGTGTTTTTTACACTACAAAATTCCCCAATCTAATGATTGCGTATCCCCACCAATATTACATGCCTTATAACCAAATACCTCAAAACTTCCCCACACTAAACCTTTTGAAAAGTAGCAAAGATTTTTGTGAGAGGGAGCTAAGAGATCACAAGTTATAAACACCCGTTTCTATTTTAAAGATTTTTTATTTTTTTGATTTTTTTAAATAATTAAATTCCTAATAAACTTATTTTTTTTAATAAAATAATTATATCATTACATTATTTTACTTTATTAATATCACAAAAAGCACTTTAAAAATTTTTAAAATATAACTTCATCATTATTATATTCTTCCAAAAATAAACAAAAACCTAACATAAAAAAAGTAATATAAATATTCAAATAACAAACAACAAAAAAATATCAAAAAATCAAAAACCACAAAAACCTATAAAAAATCACCCAAACAACCAAAACCCACCAAAAACTAATATCATACACTATTCAAAACCATTTAAAATTTAACAAATAACAACCAACTACCCCCCCCCCAACACCAAACTCCCCCCCCCCACCATCCCACTCACTCATATTAACACAATCACCAACAAATCCAAAAAAACTCAACCCCCTACCTCTTTACTATCCTCTTATAAAAATTACCCCCCCACCTTAGTAAAATAACTAATCCATACGTATTACCCCATTCTGTATTAACCCCCAGCCCTTTTATGACCTTTTTTAACATTTTATATTTTCCAAAGAATACCCTTTGGATATTTATAAAAGGAACACTTTTACTATCTTTAATTTCTACCTTGGCAACATCATTATCTATAACTATTTACATTATAGGCTAGGAACCTGTATCACTTTTCTTCGCAACGACACATCGGCCCTCGCCTCGACTAGTAGCCCGTGTACGTATTTATGATACCAACCATAAATATATCATCCTTCACCCTTTCTTGCGATGTCACATGGGAGCGATCGACAAAATGCCCTGTACTTTTATTGCGGATTTTGTTTGTATATTCATTATTAATACTAAGGATTTATAACTTGCATCCTTTTTATTTACCAACTATTTTTATTTTTTATTTTATTTATTTATTTTTATTTTTTTTATATTAATTCAACACATTATTTTTGCAAATAGAAAAATTTCATTTTAGAAAACCAAAGTATAAACTTGAACTAAAATTCTTATTTACAAATGATGTTGACTTCATCATCGATAAAGCTTTTTCTCTGAATATGTTGATTAGACTTTTAAGAGTAAAACTCTAATTTGTAAAAATTAAAGAGAACACGTATAATTAATCATTTTAAGAACTCCTGGGAAGAAAAACCACAAGTTATTTTTATAAGCCTTTAAGTTTTCCAAATAAACCTTGTTTAGCATCCTAATTCGTACTCAACACTATCATATCTTATTCTTTTCAATTTAAAATTAAAAAATGAAAATTATTAAAAACATATCTACATAAAAACCAAATCAAATATAAAAAAACTTTATAATATCACAATTTTACATTAATATTATTAAATACTATTCATTAAAAATACACCAATATCTATACAAAAAATCACATAACAATTTAATTCTAAAATTATTAATAACACAAACTACTTTACAAAAAACCTTCCTTAATTCATCCCCACACTTACAAACATTACAAACTTTAACACCCATAAAAAAAATAAACACAAACACTAATTAATCCAATAAACAAAAAACAATAACCCCAACACACTATACAAAATAACACCATTATTACTATTTATATGTGAAAACGGTTAAAATAATACCCACAACCAAATAACTCATTTAACATCAAAAACCGATAGTATTCCCCTTTCCACAAAACTAAAAAAAACAAATATTGTCACCTTCTCAAACCGTTAAGTCGCGGTACCTATACATAAAATCCCAACCATCCACCCTAAGCAGTTTTTTGAATTATGCACTAATGTTTTAATCAAGTATTCGAATAAGAATGAAAACGATAATCTAATGAATTCCACCTCCCGACCAAAAACTAATCTCAAACAAAAGTGGAAGCTCGAGTGAACCGGAACACAAACTCGACACGAGTGTGGCTTCAGAAAATTGTTGGTTCAATACTACAATAAATCACCAACAACAACAACCGACATAAAACCGAAGAGGCTAGCTCAACACATCACAACACATTTGTTAGAAAATAGAAGAAAAATGATAAGCATGGTGTGATACTACCAAGCATCTCGGCTTGTTTTATTCACCGAGTCACAAGATCGACTCGATCCCTGCATTTATTCGTCATTAGGAAATTTTGGAGATCCGGGAAGAGATAACCAATGGTGCATATCCACTCCAAAATAATGTTTGAAGACCTGGTGGCAATTCACTTTGGAAATTTGAGCATCGGGGTGAGATAAATTTGACAGTTGCCATATGGAAAAACTTGCGGTTATAGTGAAAGGACCGGACCAACGGGACTTAAGCTTACCGGAGAAAATCTTTAATCTGGAGTTAAAGAGGAGGACTTGATCACCAACGTTAAAAACGCGGTTTTTGATCTTAGCGTCATGAATTCTCTTAGTTTTCTCCTTGTAGATTAAAGAATTTTCGTAAGCTTGATCACGGAGCTCATGAAGTTCATTAAGCTGGAGCTTTCGGTAATCGCCGCTGGGCTTGAGATCGAATATTGCATCTTAATGAGCCTAATATGACCTTGTGTTTAGTTCATCGGTAAGTGGGGGGGAAACATGATTTTCCATAAACTAGCTTGTAGGCGTTGCATCCGATCAGAGTCTTTAATATAAGCGGTTTCACTCGATAATGACCACATCGCAATCGTCTAATTTGTCGGACACGAGGCACGGTTTTTTTTTCTCTCCTACCGACCCCTTTCTAAGATTACTCTTTAGTCACGATTCATCTCTAGATTCACCATCTAGTTTGAGGGTGGTAAGCGGTAGAAAGACGATGTGTGATCTAATATTTTGACATGACTTTATCAAATTTGTCATTACAGAAATGGGTCCCACGATCGCTTATGATAGCTTCGATTTTTGCCACCAGTAATCGGGAGAAAAGGGTATTTCTAAATTTTGACAAACTACTCTAAGCTTCGTTGGTGGGGAGCGCTTGGCTTTAACCCATTTGGGAAAGATAATCGACAAGTTAAAGTATGTATTGTTTCTCTGACGACGAAAAAGGTCCCATATATCAATGCCCCATAATCAAAATTTCACAAACTTGGATAGCATTTTGAGGCATCTCATCTTGAAGTGATAATTTTGCTTGTCTTTGTTTTGATCACAAGATTTGATTCATTGAATGAGGCAGCTTGATTTAATGGCTAGGCCAAATGAACGGCATAATACTTTCGAACCTCACCAGGAGCGATGATGTTGGCACTATGAGGGCCTCGAGTGGGTCCTTATGCACGCACTTTAAGGATTTTCAAAAGAGGTCTTGGCCTTAAATAAAATTAACTACGGTGTATCTTGTTTGTTATATACTTTTACGAATGAATAGTTTTATTTAATGGGTTGTGTTCTTCCAATTGGAAAGGAGGGTATTATCGGAAATTATAATTGATCGTGGGTGGTACGTTGTATGGAAGGGGTGTTGTTTTTGAAGAGCGGTGGTTGGGGAGTGTGAGTTATTTAATCGGTGGTCAGGAGGGGGTGATGGTTTTTGATGTTTGATTGGCGATTTGTGGTTTGGGGGATGGTGAGAAGGTGGTGATTTTTGGAGGATGTGGGGGGATTGTGGGTGTTGGGGTGGAGGAGGGGGGGGATGAGAAGGAGGTGATGGGATAGGGTTGAGTTGGAGGGGGGTGTGTTATGGTTGTTGAGGGAGGGGGGGGGGGGGGGGGGGGGGGGGGGGGGGGGGGGGGGGGGGGGGGGGGGGGGGGGGGGGGGGGGGGGGTGGGGGGGGGGGGGGGGGGGGGGGGTGGGGGGGGGGGGGGGGGGGGGGGGGGGGGGGGGGGGGGGGGGGGGGGGGGGGGGGGGGGGGGGGGGGGGGGGGGGGGGGGGGGGGGGGGGGGGGGGTGGGGTGGGGGGGGGGGGGGGGGGGGGGGGGGGGGGGTTGGGGGGGGGGGGGAGGGGTGGGGGGGGGGGGGGGGGGGAGGGGGGGGGGAGGTGGGGGGGGGGGGGGTGGGGGGGGGGGGGTGGGGGGTGGGGGGGGGGGTGGGGGTTGGTGGGGTGTGTTGGTTGAGGGGTGGGGTGGGGGGGTGGGTGGGGGGGGTGTGGTGGGGGGGGTGTTGGGGTGTGGGGGGGGGGGGTTGTTGGGTTTTTTGAGGTGTGGGGGGGGGGGGTGAGGGTGGGTGGGGGGTGGTTTGGGGGGGGTGGGATGGTTTGGTGGGGGGGTTTGGGGTGGGTGGGTTGGGGGGGGGGGGGGGGGGGTGAGGTGTGGGTTGTGGGGTGGGGTTTGGGGAGGGGGGGGGGGTGGGGGGTGGGTGGGTTGGGGGGGGGGGGGGTGGGGGGAGGTTGGTGGGTGGGGTTTAGTGTTGTTTTGTTTTTGGTTGGTGGTTTTTTTGGGTGTTGTTGGGTGGTTGGTTAGGTGTTGGTGGTTTTTTTTTGGTTGTTTGGTTTTTTGTTTTTTTTTTTGTTGAGTTTGTTTAGTTTTGTTTTTTTTGTTGGGGGTTATTTTATTTGGGGGTTTTATTTTTTATTTTTAGGTGGTTTTTAGTTGTTTGTGGGGGGTATATTTATTGTATTATTTGTGTGGGTTTTGGAGGTTAGAGAGAGTCTTGGGATATGTTTATGTGGTTGGTTGGTGGGGTTAGTTTTTGTGAGGTGAGGGGGGTTATGGGGGGGGGTTTATTTTTTTTGTTTATGTATTTTTTCTGTGTTGTGTGTGGTTGGGGTGTGTTTGGGTTATTTTTATATTATGTTTGTTTGTGGGATGGTTTTGGGGGAGGATTTTTGAATGTGGTGGTTTGGATTTGGTGGTATTTTTGTATTGTGGGTGTTTTTTTGGGGTTTAGGTGGTGGGTTTTGGGGTGTGGGTTTTTTTTGGGTTTTGGGGTTTTTGTGTTTGTGTTTTTTTGTGTTGTTGTGGTTGTTGGTGGAGTTGGTTGTGTGGTTTGATTTGGGTAGGATTTTTTTGTGTTTTTTTTGGTTGGGGTGTGGATGTTTGGTTTTGTAATGAGGGTTGTGTTTTTGTTGGTTTTGATTGGGGTGTGGGATGTTTCGGTTGGTGTGTTTGGTTGGGTTTTTTACGGGTGGTGGGTTATGGGGATTCGGGGGGTTTTAGGGTGTTATAGGTTGGAGGTAGGATGGGTGTTGGTGGGTGGGGGGGGGTGGGTGTGGGGGGATGTTTGGGTGGGGGGGTTGTGGGGGGGGGGGTTGTGCTGGGGTTGAGGGATATTTTGGTTCTTTGAATTGGTTAATTTGGTAAGTTATGTGTTGTTTGTTGTTGTTTTTCATAGGTTTTTGTTTTTGTTTATGGGGAGGTTGATTAAGGTGATTTGTTGGTGTTGGTTGGTGGGGTTTGTAATGGTTTGTTGTTTGGGTTTGGTGGATGGTGGGTGTTTGTATGAGGTTCTTATATCGGTTAGGTTTTTGGTTGGGGGTGTTTTTGAATTTTGGGTTGATTTTAAAGGGTTGTTATTTGATTGAATTAGGAGGTTTTTGAAATTGAACGGGGCGGTTTGTTGGTTTGATGTTTCATGAAGGGTAATTTTTTGGGGGGAATTGTTGAATTTGGTTTGAATGTAAAATTCTCGATGTTGACTTATATTATATTATATAATATTACTATTTTAATGAAAAATTAATATCTAATTTTTTATAAACTAATTTTACTATAATTTTTATTTAAACATTAAATCTAAATATAATTAAAATTATTTAAATATTTTTACAATTAAAAAACAAATAAACAATTATATAAAAACTTATTTATAATAAAAAAAAAAAATAATTACAATAAAATAAAAATCTTATAAAAAAAATAAAAACATATAAATAATTATAAAAACAACAATAACTATCTAAAATATATAAAAAAAAACAAAAATATACAAACATAATTAATTAAAAAAATAAAAAAAAAAAATATTTAATCTAATTTAAAATAATAAATAATATAAAACTAATTAACTTATTTATAATAAAAAAATAAAATAAAAAAAAAAATTATAACTAAAAAATTTAAAAATAAAACTATTATAAAAATTTTAAAATAAAATTAAAAATTCAAAATATTAAAAAAACAAATTTAACAAAATATTAATATAAACAATAAAAAAAAAAAAAAAAACTAAAAAAACAAAAAAAATAATAATATAATTCTTACACCAATAAAACAAATATTATACAAAAAAAATAACTATATTAAAATAATAACTATAAAATCTAAACTCTCATCAAATTATTTAATATATTAATAAATACATTAAAATCTAATATAATAAAAATTATTAATTTAAAATATTAATTTAATTAAACTCAATAACAAACCAACTATACAAAAATAAAAAAAAAAAAAAAAAAAATATAATTATAAATAGATCATATAAATTATATTTATCTAATTTCATATTATTATAAAAAAAAAACAAACACATCAACACACAACCCAAAACCAAAAAAAACAAAACCCAACCACAACACAAAACCACAACAACCCAAACAAAAAAATAAACAAAAAATTAATTATAACAAAAAAACAAAAAAAACACCAAAAATCCAACAATCATCAAAAAATATCAATTATTTTAAACCTTAAAACTACATAAAAATTAAAATCAAACAATATAAAACAAAAATACAAAAATAAAAAAAAAAAATACAAAAAAAAATAAAACAAAATCAAAAAAAACAAAAACAAACAACAAACACCAACACCCCCCCCCCCCCACCACAACCCCAACAAACCCACAAACCCAAACCCACACAAAACAACCCACAACAAAACCACACCCAAACACACACACACACAAAACCCAAAAACACCCACCAAAACAAAAAAAACACCACAAAACAAACACCTAAAACACAACATCAACAACCCCTTCCCAAAAATCCAACCACTTCTTCAAACCCCCTACCCATTCTCAAAACCCCACCCCCCCAAACAAATTAACAAATTAAAATAAACAAAAAAAATTATAAAACCCCTCAAATCCCTACATCACTTACATCATTCCATCCACCAAACAATCTAACTCCAAAACCTTAACAAAAAATACTAACACTATTAAAAATCTAACCAATACTCATAATAAATACAACAATCATAATAAAATTAAACAAAAACCCCTAACCTAACTATAACTAACCATCCCAAAACCCAAACTTCCTCTCCTTACAACCCCTCCTATTATTCCCACATCATTCACCAACTAAAAAAAAAAAAAAAAAAAAATAAACTATATTCCACTTCTCTTTATCCCCTTCCCTCTACCACATCCTCCACCCAAAATTACTCACCCCCCACCCCTCCCCACATCTCACCACCACCCTCCCTCAACTAAATAACAACCTCAATCCCCTCCCCACTATCCCCTTCACCACAATAACCCATTCTACATTTCCATAACCCCTAACTAACCAATCTCACCTATATTTTATAACCTACACAATCCCTAAATCCCACATCAATAAACCCTCTTAACCACCCCCACCCTCAAATAAACACTATAACACACTACTCTATTCAATTCACCAAAATACTATTTAATACCACCCCCACTCAAATACAACCTCATTATCCCCCCCCTTACCTTTAATCCTTAATCCCATTTTATATATACTTAATTTAAATATACAACTACGCCACTGTATATCCCCCTTATTACTAACCAAATTACATAACCATTCCCCACATATCCCATTAATGTACCTAAGTCCTTTGCACCTCCCACCCGTATCCTAAACGGATCTAGAATGGTGTTGTCAGAAATAGACCGATAGAAAAACTTATCCTACAAACCCAACCGGATGTAGCGTGAATTCGTTTTTTGTCAAATCGAAGCGAAAGTTCTACCCACAACTTTAAACCCACCACACCGGCACGATTTTTGTTGTTCTTTCGATTTTTTCATAAGGCGATCCTCGAGTACATTGATAATCGGGAGACCTTTTCTTAGGTCAGCTCATGTTTAATTGATGGGTTATTAAGGAGAGATAACCCTTAGAAACGATGAGATCTTTGACCCTTAAATGTGGTGATACGCCTTCTATTTCGTACAACAATCTCGAATCGTTGAAGAAAGTTGATCTTATTGATGTACGGTGTGAAGAATACTCACAAGAAGTTTTAGGATTTTCCGTGTATTGCATATGCATTCCTTCTCCCGGCTACGATCCGATTGATTGAAATACTTCTCCGGACTCTCACTCTTTCGGGATAGTGATTTTTAATTTTGGATGAAGCTGATACTTTTCTTGCTCTAGCCGATGATCCTAACTTCACCGGAGTTGATGAGCTTATTATCACCAGAGTGGGACATTTCTCTTTCTCGAATCTCTTCTTCAATAGTGATCCTTCGCCGGAATCAAGGAATTACTTACCAGAAATTAGGCAAAGAGCTTAGTTTGTAAATCCGCGAATCTTTCAATCGATGAACCTCTGAGGTTGAACTTAAGGACTTACCACCTATCTTGAATAGCATTTTTAGCAGATAACACAATTGTTGCTCTGTCATAATTGCCAAAGATTTGAGTGATGATGAGAGACCGCTCTCATAAAGGTTCTTAAATCCCGAAAGCAAGCCATTGCTTGGAAGCTTTCTGACATAAAGGGTATAAACCCGGAATTTTGTTCTCATAAGATTTCTATGGGGAGGATTACGAAACTAAAGGTCCAACATCAGAGAGGGTTATCCAAAGATCTATGACGTCATAAAAAGAGGTTAAAAAACTTTTGACGCCTGGAAATGATCTACTAATCTCGGATAGTCCTTCGGGTGAGCCCAGTACACTGTGTACAAAGAAAGGAGAATGACCGTAGTGACCAAAGATGAAACGAATTAGGTTCTAAAAGACTATTAACGGAAGGAGAGTATGCATAGATTATCGCAAATTGAACTAAGCCCTACAAGCACAAAGACCCCCTTTCCCCCACTTTGAACCAATTACTAGTTCTACAACTGACTAACGACGAATCGCAGGAAACTGACATTACTTTCTGTTTCATAAACGTCTCCGGTTTCATCAGGTTATTTCCCCAAATTTTTACTAAATAGGAGATCCCAAACGACAACCAAAGAAACAGAACACCCATAATAATATTTGCAATCCTCCCCACCACACACCCCCCCGTTATAAACAAAGAGAACGTTTGTTTAACGCCGCATGCCTTTGGTATATGACAATGCACCAGCAAGTTTTAGAGGTGTATGATGGCATTCTTCATTGACTTGATTGAAAATACAATGGAAAGTCTTCATGGTAGATTTCTCGATTTTTGGAAATTCTTTTTTACGTGCCGCACCAATCTTGATAAATGCTTAAACGGTGTGAAGACACTATTTAGCTCTTAATTGGGAATAAAGTCATTTCTATGGTTAAAGAGGTATGTATTAGGAATAGATCTCGAAGAAAGGAATTGAATTCGACAAAGCTAAGATTGATGTGATCTCTAAGCTACCTCACCCAACCACCGTCAAGGGTATTCGAAGTTTTCTAGGGCATGCTAATTTTTACCGTAGATTCAACAAAGATTTTTTAAAGATTTCTCGACCCATGACCCACCTTCTTGAAAAGAACACCCCGTTTATCTTTTCAGAAGAATGCATTCAAGCCTTTCAGACTCTAAAAAAGAAATTAACTGAAGCTCCAATTCTCATTGCTCCAAATTAGGACCAACCTTTTGAATCTCATGTGTGTTGCAGTGAATTATGCAATAGGTGCAGTTACTAGGGCAAAGGAATTGAGAAGCCATTTTAGACAATTCATTACTGCGAGCAAAACGATGGGACGAAGCAGAATACAAACTACAACAAACAATGGGAAAAGAGATGCTTGCAGTAGTATACGATATTGAGAAATTTCGATCATTATTTTTTATCTGATAAGAGTGTTGTTTACCACGGATCATTCTGCCTTAAAATAACTCTTCAACAAGAAAGACACCAAAGCAAGATTGCTTAGATGGGTTTTACTTCTCCAAGAATTCGATTTTAAAGTGATTGATATGAAGGGAGCTGAAAACTACGCAGCTGATCACCTTTCACGTCTTGAAAACCCGTATGAGAATGTTTTTGATCCTAAGGAGTTATGAAAACCATTCTCTTGAGAAATTGAATTCAGGTGATTTTTCATGATAACCAAAGATATCCGTGGTTTGTCGATATTAGCATATTAACCTTCAGCGGGGAATTTTCTTATCGAAAGAATGTCATCAACAAATGAGAAAGTTTTTCAAAGATGTAAAGATACTTTTGGGATGAATCTCTTTCTCTTTAGGATATGTAAGGATCAATTCATCCGTCAGGTGTGTATTTGGCCAAGAAGACTTCTTGATAGCCTTAAAGCTTGTATGAGGACCCACCGGGGGCCATCATAGTGCCAACATCACCGCTCGGAAAGTATTTGATGCCGGTTTCTTTTGGCCTACCATTTATCAAGATGCTCATTCAATGATCAAATCTTGTGATGCATGTCAAAGACAAGGCAAAATTTCACATCGAGATGAGATGCCTCAAAATGCTATCCAAGTTTGTGAAATTTTCGATGTATGGGGCATTGATTTTATGGGACCTTTTCCGTCGTCAAGAGGAAACAAATACATACTTGTAGCCGTCGATTATCTTTCCAAATGGGTTAAAGCCAAGGCGCTCCCCACCAACGATGCTAGAGTAGTTGTCAAATTTTTGAAATCCCTTTTCTCCCGATTCGGTGCACCGAGAGCTATCATAAGCGATCGTGGACCATTTGTAACGACAAATTTGATAAAGTCATGTCAAAATATGGAGTCACACATCGTCTTTCTACCGCTTACCACCCTCAAACTAGTGGTCAAGTCGAGGTGACGAATCGTGGACTTAAAAGAATCTTAGAAAGGACGGTAGGAGAAAACCGTGCCTCGTGGTCCGACAAATTAGACGATGCGTTGTGGGCATTTCGAACCGCTTATAAGACTCCGATCGGATGCACGCCCTACAAGCTAGTTTATGGAAAATCTTGTCACTTACCAGTTGAACTAGAACACAAGGCATATTGGGCTCTTAAGCATGCCAATTTCGATCTCAAAACCGCGGGCGATTACCGAAAGCTCCAGCTTAATGAACTTCATGAGCTCCGTGATCAAGCTTACGAAAATTCTTTAATCTACAAGGAGAAAACTAAGAGAATTCATGACGCTAAGATCAAAAACCGCGTTTTTAACGTTGGTGATCAAGTCTCTCTTTAAACTCCCGATTAAGATTTTCTATGGTAAGCTTAAGTCCCGTTGGTCCGCGTCCTTTCACTATAAACTCGAAGTTTTTCCATATAGGCTCTGTCAAATTATCTCAACCCCGAAGGCTCAAATTTCAAGGTTGAATTGCCACGTCTAAAACTTTATTTTGGAGGGGATTTTTGCCACCATTGGTTATCCAGGATTCCATAACTTTTCCTAAGGACGAATAAATGCAGGGATCGAGTCGAGCTTGTGACTCGGTGATAAAAACAAGCCGATTCGTGGGAGTTTCACCCCTGCTTTTCATTATATTTCTTCTATTTGCAACAAATGTTTTGTTGATGGTGTGAGGCTAGCCTCTTACGGTTTTTTGTCGTTTGTTGTTTGTTGTGATTTTTTGTTAGGATTGAACCAACAATTTCTGAAGCCTCTCGTGTTCGGTGTTGTGTTCCGGTTCACTCGAGCTTCCTATCTTTTGTTTGAGATTAGTTTGCGGAGATCCGATATCCTTTCATCTTATCGATTAACGTTTATCTTTGCATAATTCATAATCGGCTTAGATTTGCGTAGAGACCCGGCCTTAAACATTTGAGGGACAATGTTTTGTTTTAGCTTTTGGAAGGGTCTATCGATTTGATGTTACTGATTATTTGTTTTTGTTTCTTACTATACCCGTTTTAACTATCATATTAGCAAAATTTTAAATTTTTAAGTTTTTTTTTTTTTAGGAAAAAATGAAAAATTTTTAGTAAAAAAAGGTGTTTTGACAGAATGTAAGTTTTCGTTGTGGAATAAGAGTATTTTGACCGATCGAATGGTGAGTTCTAGCTTTTATCATTTAACATTAATGATGATAGTTTGTGCTAGTCTCATGTAGTCTTTAAACATGCTTTGATTGAAAGCATTAGTAATGAAAACTTGTGAAATCTCAAGTAGATTTTAAATTTGACCAAGTTGGATTTTTATATAGCAGTATTGGAATTTCTTTATTAGTGATTTTAAATTTGGCAAAGTTTAAGAGATGATTGTGTTGAGTACGACATTAGGTGCTAAACAAGGTTATTTGCGAAACTTAAATGCTTATAAATAACTTGTGGTTCTTTCTTCCACCGAGTTCTTTAAAAGATTAATTATACGTGGTCTCTTTAATTTTTACAAATTAGAGTTTTACTCTTAAAGTCTAATCCAACATATTCAGAGAAAAGCTTATTCGTTGATGATGTCAACATCATTTGTAAATAAGAAATTTAGTTCTAGTTTATTACTTTTGTTTATTAAAATGATATTTTTTCCTATTTTGCAAAAATAACTGTGTTGATTTAATATAAAAAAATAATAATTAATAAATAAAAATAGAATAAAATAAAATATAAATTGGTGGTATAATAAAAAGGATGCAAGTTATAAAATCCTGGTGTTATTTATATTTAATCATTACAAACTACGTCGCTATTAAAGGTACATTGGGCATTTGTCATTCGATTCCGTTGTGACTTCGAAGAAGGGGGATGGTTGTAATATTTGGAGTTGGTATCATGATTTCGTACACGGGAATATTGTCGGAGGCGTGGCCGATGTGTCGTGAAAGAAATGTGATACAGGTTCCTAGCCTAATAATGTAATAGTATTATTATGTTGAAAGTTAGCAATTAAATAGTAAAAGTTTCCTTTTCTAAACCAAGTTTTCTTTTTGTAACAAATTTATAAGGTCTACAAGGCTTGTCATCGAAAGTTCATTCGTCTCGATTATTATTCTCAGGATGGGGTGTCTAATAACATTAGCACTTACGACGTTGGACGGGGGGAGGCTAGAGAAGTCTTTGTCATTTTTGGGGCTGGGATATACCCTTTAATTCGTTGGGCGGTGAGTTGGTGGTGGTGGGGTGCTGGGAGGTGGGTTCTGACTTAGTGGATGTTATTTGTGAAATTATGGCACTGGTGTTTTGCGGGGGCGGTGTGATTAGTTCGTTTGTGGGGGTGGTTGGGGGGTTGGGTTGGGGGTGATATTTTATAGGTTTGTGGGTGGGTGGGAGGGTTGATTTGGATATTGGGGGAGGTGTTGGTGGGGTGATGAGGTGAGAGGTCGGTTCGGGGTGGGTGGGGGTGGGGGTGGTGGGTTGTTTTTTTGGGTGGTGGTTGGGTGTGGGGGTGGTTGGGGGTTGGGTGGGGGGGGAGGGGTGTAGGGTGTGGGTATTTTGGGTTGTGTTGTGTGGTGGGATTATTGTTGTTGGGGTGGGGGGGGGTTGGTGGTTGTTTTTGTGTTTTTGTTTTGAGGGGGTTTGGGGTGTGAGGGGGGGGGGTGGGGGGGGGTGGGGTGTTTTTGAGGGGGTGGGGTTTGGGGGGTGGGGGGGTGGGGGTGTGGGGGGGGGTGGTGGTGGGTTGTGGGGGGGGTGTGTGTGGGGGGGGGGTTGGGGGGTGGGGTTTTTGTGGGGTGATGTGTTTTGTTTGTTTTTTGTGGTGGTGGGAGGGGGTGGGGGGGGGGGGGGTGGTTGGGTGTTGTTTGTGAGTTGGGGTGGGTTGTTGGTATAAGGATGTGGATTGGGTAGTAGGTTTGGTAGGTCTGGGTTATTGTTGCTTGTATGGTTTGTTGGGTTTTTTTAGGTGTAGTTTAGTTTTTTGGGGTTGTGGTTTTTATTATTTTGAGGGTAGTTGTTTGTTTTTTTTTTGTTTGATGGGGTGTTTGTTTTTTTTTTTTATTTTTTTTTGATGGTTTTTTGTTAGTGTTTGTGTTTATTATTTTTATTTTTTTTTATTTTTTCTTTATTATTGATGTTTATTTTTATATTTAAATTATTTTTTTATTATTTCTTATTTTTTGTATTTTATTTATTTAATTATTATTTTTTTATTGTTTGATTTTGTTTTTTATATTATTATATTTTTTTATTTTTATATAAATATATTTATTAATATTTTATTTTTTGTTTGTTTTTTTATTTAAATATAATTATGTTTTGAGTAGTTGTTTATTATTTATTTAATGTTTCTTTGAGTTGTTTTTTTGGTTTATGTTTATAGTTATTTAGCTTGTGTTATGGTTGTTTGTTTGTGGTTGTTTTTTTTTTTGTTTTTTTTGTTTTTGCTTTTGTTTTGTTTTTAATGTTTTAGTTGCTTGTTTAGTTTTGGTTTATTTTGTTATTGTGTCTTTTATTTGTTTGTTTTTGTTGTTTGTTTGTATGTTATGTTAATATAAACTAATGATAGTGTGATCTTTGATTTGTTTGGGATGTTGTTGTGGTGGTGGGATGTGGGGGGTTGGTTGTGGTTGGGGGTTGGTGGGGGGGGTGGTGTGGGTTGGGTTGGTGGTGTGGGGGGTGTTTGGTGGGGGGGTGGGTGTGGGGTAGTTTTGGTTTTGGTGCGGGGGTGGGTTGGGGGGTGGGTGTGGTTGTGTGGGGGTGGGGGGGTGGTTGGGGTGGTTGTGTTGTGGTATATTGTGTGTGGGTTTAAGTGGATTGACAGGGTTTTGTTGGGTTGGGTAGTAATTTTGTTCAGTTGTGTTGTTAGGGTTTGTGTTTGTGTTAAGATAGTAGAGTGATGTGAGATTGTTTAAGGGAATGAAGTTTGTTTTGTTTTTTGAATCATGTAGTAATAGTTATAGTATTTAAGCTTTAAAGCAAATTTTGTAGCTTTTTTTTTTATTGTAGGTTTTATATTGATTGTTTGTGATATTGTTTTACAATTAATTATAATATATATTTTAAAAATAGTTTATTAAAAAAAAAAATAAATAAATATAATAAAAATTTAAAAATAAAATAATTTATAATAAAACATATAAATAACTAAAATAAATCTAAAAAATCAATTAAAAAATATATAATAAAAAATAATATTATAATAAAAAATAACATAAAATTTATAAAATAAAAAAATAACATTAATAATTAAAATAAAAAAAAATAATTAAAAATTTAAAAAAATTTAAAATTAAATTATAAAAAATACAATACAATAAAAACCTAAAATATAAAAATACCTACTATCATTATAATATTAATATAACAATAATATAATTAAAAAAAAAAAAAACAATAAACCAAATTAACTTAATATATAAATTACAAACATAATATCATATTAATAAAAAAAAAAAATCGAAACTTAATAAAACTTTTTTTATAAAAACTATAACAAAAAAAAAAAATTGTTAAAATAATATAAAACAAACAAAAAAAACACTAAAATAATAACAAATTAAAAAAAAAAAAAAAAAAAAACCAACCCCCCCCCCAAAACACCCACCACACCCACCCACCCCACCCCCCCCAACCACAACCACCACCACCCCCCACCCCCCCCACCCAACACACCAAACCCCACCCACAAACACACCCACACACCCCCCCCCAACCAACCCCCCCCCCCCACAAACCCCCACACCAAAACAAAACCAACCCCCACAAACCCAAACCAAACAAACCCAAAACCAAACACCCACACCCACCCCCACAATACAACACACCAAACAAAAAAACAAAAAAAAACAACAACACACCCCAACAACAACACCAAAACACCCAACAAAAAAACACCAAAAAAACCCCCAACACAAAACACAAACTAATATACCAACCAAATTTAACACCACTAATTATCATCCTAATCCCCTAAACCCAATAAATAAAAATTTATTAAAACTCAAAAACTCTAACTATCCATACAAATAACAAATTAAACAATAATAAATATAACTAAACCATCATTACCCCCCCAACCCCACCCACAAATATAAAAAAATAAACAAAAAAAAAAAAAAATTAATATATTCTATAACACTCATACCAAACCAAAATCACACCATAACAAATTAAAAACAATCTTAACTTCTAAAATTGCTCACATTCCAATTCATCAATCTACCTCAAGATTTAAATAATAATCAATATAAGTAACACCAATCCAATAATATAAAGAACTTAACAAACTTTGAATATCTTGTATCAAATTCAATCAAATTTAGTTTAGCAATACCTTATATCATCTACGATATTTACAACAATTTTATTCTACGTATATCACATCCGGGAAGTTCGAATACGTCGATTAACATTTGCTTTATTCCTTTCTCTCTCGACGGTGGACGCCCGGTCTGCATTGTAAAGAACCACCTCGATCGATTTCATAACGTGGGATGATTCTAGTCTCGAAGAATTCATGAACTGATTATTACTCCTTCGTAAACAATCTTAACTTCGAAAGCGTTTATCTCTATTTACATGCAAAAACTAAATGGAACTTTTAAAGTTGCTTGGGAAACGTTTCATAGGTCTTAGTCGTCAATGTCATCGCTGGGGGGATGGTTTGTATTCTTCTGGTGTAGTGTTGTATTGGAGGGATAGTACATTTTGATTGTTGACGGGGTGGAAGACGAGGGGGTTTGGGATGGTTTTGAGGCTAGGGTGGGGGGTGCATGGTTGTGTGGTAATGCCTGGGGACAGGGTGGATTGTTGGATGGCTTGGGTTATGTGGTTGGGAGTTTGAGAAGAGGGAGTAGGGAGTTAAGGAGTTGGTGGGGGGTTTGGGATTATTGAGAAGGGGGTGTGTTTTGGGTGTGTGGTTGGTGGTGGTGGTTTTGTGGTGGTGGGTTTTGGTGGGGTAGTAGGAGGTGGTTTGAGGGTGGTTGGGGGGGGTTGGGGGGGTTGTTGGGATTTTGGGGGGGTTGGGGGTTTGGGTGGGGGTGGTGTGGGTGTTGGAGTTTTGGGGGGGTGGGGGGTTGTTTGCGGTTGGGGTTTGTTTGGGTTGGGGGGTGTTTGGGGTTATATTTGGTATAGGTGTGAGGTTTTTGGGTGGGTAGTTTTTGTGGAGGGGTTTTTTTGGATATTTTTGGTGGGGGTTTTATAATTAATAAATATTGTAATAGTTTGTTTAGGTGTTTCTTTTTTTTATGTATGTATGAGGTGTATTATGGTTAGTTTTTATAAATTTTAATTAATTTATAAAATATTATATATAATAATTAAAATAAAATTTCTTTAATCTATATAAATATTAATAATATTTTATTTTTTTATTTATTTAAATTCACATTATACTTATTAAAAATTATAAATAATATTATATTTAAAAATAATAAAATTAAATAATAAAATTATATTTAAAAATTAAATATATAATTAAAACTTATAAATTTTACTAAAATTTATTATATTGTTAACATAATAAATTAGTTAAAAGATTTGATTTCATAAAAGATATTTTAATTATTATGTTTGTGTAGTTTTTTATTTAAATATTTATTTTTGATTTTAAGGGCTATGATAGATGTTATGTTTAGATATCAATTTAAAAAGGTGTAGGAGTAATATTATATGTAGTAGGAAGTTTATTTGGGATTTTGTTGTTTTGATTTATAGCATCGAGTTTTGATATGGGAGATTTTTTTGAAGTATGTTTATTGATGTGTTGGAAGGGAGATTTAGAAGATGATATTGTTGATTTTAATGTTGTTGTATAATGATAGCATTAAAGAAGAGATGATGGGTTGTATTTATTTAGAGAGGAGTGGTTTTTAGGAGAGAGTATCAGTAAGTATTAGTTTAAGAAAAAAATTATATTTGGAAGGTTTTATAGTGTTTTGGATTATTTCTTGTGGTTGGTTAATTGGGTAAAGGGAATAGAAAGATTTAATTTAACATTAATAAATATTTATCTTTAAAAAAAAAAAAATTTTTAAATATAACAAATAACACTAAAACATCAAAATATTTAAATCAAAAAAATATAAATAAATTAGACTCTCAAACATAAAATACAAACAAAAAACAAAACCACAAAACTAAAAATCAAAAAACAAAAAAAAACAAAAACCACAAATAATCTAATAATACAAATACAAACCAAAAAACAAACAAAATAAAAATTTAATAAATAAAAAAAAAAACAAAAATACTCACACAACAACCCAACAACAAAAAACTACAACACAAAACAAAAAAACAACAACACCACAAAAAAACAAAAAAACAAAAAAAAAACTAACAATAATACAAAAAAACAAATTATATCTATATTACTCAACCATAATACAAAAATCAAACTTAAAAATTTAAAAAATATTAACTTAAAAATAAAAAAATACAATAAATTCACTACATATATATATAATCTACTTCTAAAACCTTTACCAACCATTCCCCTAAATCACTTACATATTTAACAAATACATAAAAACATATTCAACAATATACCTATAATATATATAAGTCAAATAATTCATAAAAAAATTATATTAATACTTATCATCTCATAAATTCCAATCTTACCATTCCTTAAAACAAACAACAACAAACTATATATTCCTTCCAACATTACCTATAACCTTCAAAATTCATCAACCTTCAACTCACACTAAACAAAATTAAAAATACTCTTTTATTCTCTCATCAAAACACACATCCATTCATCTCTTTAACAATAAATCAACTATCTCATCCCACAAAATATAAATCTACAACTTTTTAAAATTAAAAATAAACATAACCAACTCCACAATCAACCTCAACACAAAAAAACACAACAAAAAACCCAACACACAAACCCCAAAAACCAAAACCAAAATAACCCTCAACAACACACATAATTAAAACAAACAACATACAATACTACCAAACAAACCACAAAAATACCAAACACCTTCAAACCACACTATCAAACATTTACTCACATCACATTTTCAATTTATACACCCAACACAACACATCACCTACCACTTTTATTACAAATTACACAAACAACTCCACACACCATAAAACACATATCTAAATCCCCCTAAACTCCACATTCTTTACCAATCTAAATCCCCTCCAACCAAAACACACTCAAAACACAACCCACCAAAAATCTCCCCAACCCCTAAACTCAAAATTTAACAATCAAAACTAAACTCCCCAACATTCTCCCAAAATTACTTAAACACACAAATAACCCCCCCCCCTTACATAACAACAACACCCTTACCTAACATTAAAATCACCCCCCCACCATACCAAAACCCCACTAACAAAACACCAATGAAACCAACCTACCTTACTACTCCAAACCCTTACTACACCCCCCTCACATAACCCTCTCATATATAAACTTACCTCTCTTCCCATCTACAATCAATACCAAAAAATACCCCCAATTATAACCCACATTCAACTAACAATCAATTCCAAAATCACCCTCAATACATTCCCAACCAATTAATCTCTATCCAACCAAAAAACACTATATAAAATAAATAACCCACAAAACAACTCACAAAATCCAACTACAATAATGCAATAACCATCCAATTTCAAAACAACCTTAACTACATTTTATAAACCAAAACCACCATATTCCCTACCCCCCACCTCTTTAAATTATATTTTTCTCATCCACATTAACCTCACCCCAAATCATCATTCAACTAATACCTTTCCGGTTACATCTCACCCCACTAAATTTCCCCCTTTGTTAATCACAGTATGTTCTTTATATATACATCTTTTTGTCTCAACTTGTGAATATGATTTTCACTTATTCCTTTAATATTATAAAAAATAACAAATAAAACCCCCCCACCAACATAATCCCATTGATAATGTCTCATGACAGTTCCACCCCATTCTTGCAAAAAACAGTATTCTTTGGAGACTACAGCTGACCGAAGTACTCACTTTATCTTCATGTAGTTGTACCCATACCAGATACAAGACCATTCCCGATCACGGACGACCACACCTTAGATGGCATCGTGCAGCTACCACTTACTGCTCGGCGGTCTCCTTCAGATGAGAATCGGTCAATGTAGAATCGTTGTCTTTGAAACCACCAATGAGAGATACCATACATAGCTGCAATGTCATACTTGCATTCCTCTTCAATCCAGAACTGATCAGGCACCAGTTGCTCCAAGCCGACATCAGGATAATATGCCGCCTTCATCTTTGAGATTGACAAGGCCGGTCTGCCAACCTTGCGACCGTATCGTAGATACTCTAGGTCTTTGTTGAAGAAGAAGTCCGGTTGAATGGTTACATGGCCTGGTTCACCTCCCAGTGGAAGTGGCTTGCTGACGTTGTACCTGAGGATTGCATCATCCACTTGATCGGTGAGAAGTTTGTGGCACTCTTCCATTTGGAATTGGAGATGAATCACGTCATGATGAAACACTTTGACGATTTTGAATGCCGGGTCCTTCCGGTCTTTGAGTGTGTTAGAGATTCTTGTTGTTTACTAGGTACCAATTCCATAAATGTCGCCATTCCCCGGTTTGAGCAAGTAAGAGGAGTTCTCCCTGGGAGAACAAGTATGTCGACTTCAGAGCAGAGGCCCAATTGTTTGTTGGCATAGACAGATCAGATGAGGGAATAGTACAAGCAGGTTCTGGAGTGGCCGGTCTGTCTTCAGTGAGAGTTTTCACCACTCTGCCCCCTCAAAGGTTTGGGACTTTTTTTTCTTTTAGAATATGATCACGTCCGACCTCAATCATCACTAGGATGCTTGTTCATCTGCATTGGTTTTCATCATCCATATAGAGTTCATCAGGAATCGTTGTGCTTGAGGGCTTGACCCGGGTGTCAGTTGTTGTCCAAGCAGAGTATTCAGCTGAAGCAGCTGTCTTTGATGAAACTTGGAGTGCGTGACTAGTTGACTGTTTCCCTATTGAGTGGATGAGGATGGTGAGGAGAGGAGGAGCTTTGAGCAGATCGGCAGGCTCCGGTTGTGCTAGAGGTCCCCCGATGGCGCCTTGACAGTGGTGAGGAGGAGGTGGTGGTTGAAGGTTGGAGACCAGGCGGAGTTTTGAGAGGATACTTGCTTACTTTTTCTCTTAGTTTCCTCCTGAGCCTTATCTACATCAAAGTCCTCAACTTCATCACGATGGATAAAGTCCTGCAGTGCTTCATATGCTACTCGGTGGTTAGCATGTCCCTTGTCATAGTTCTCCTCCAACATGTTAGGCAGGAATTTCCTTCATGTCAGACGTAGGGAGATCCTTGAAGCGAGCACGAAGAGGAGCTCTCATTGCATGCTTGACTGATGAGATAACCACCTCCTTAACTGATTCCTCAATCTTTCTCAGTCCAATTCCTGTGATTCAATAAACTCCACCGTCTGCTCTCTGATCATTTTGGGCCAGTCTATAGTTTCCATCTTATGGATTCGGTTCCCTTGCTTGTCTAGCCTTGTCTCTAGGGCTTGATTTTCCTCCACCAAGTATGCTATGTGTTGTTCGAGTTCGCCCATGCGCTTAATGAGAATGGAGTCTGATGAACCTTGTTGAGGTTAAGGTGGTAGTGGAAGAGTTGTTGTTGTTGTTGTTGGTGGTGGTGGTGGTGGTGCTGCTGCAGTTGTGGTTGTGGTGGTTGGTAGAGGCCACTGAAAATTGGGTGAATCAGGTCTAGTCACAAGATCAATCACCGGGGATGTCATAGGAGGGATGATAGAGGTGTCTTGCTGAATAGTGACTAACACCATTGATTCAGCCTCAGTGTCTGCTGTTGCCTTCTCATTATCGGCCTCAGATGGTTTGTCATTTAAGAATTGATCACCAAAGCTGAAGTCTTTGGCGAGATGTTGTAGAGAAGACAACGTCCCTGTAGAGCTGACAGGTTCCTCTGGTATCACCTGTTCATCAACGGTTAGCTTTAGATTCTCCTGTACATCAGGGTATGCGGTGGCCGTAAACCCTTCATCCATATGCTCAGGTTGTGGTTGACTGGAGGGATTAGTGATCTCAACATCCGATTGTTCAAGGTTTGGTCCAGCGAGAACACACATAGTTGGTAACGGTAGGGATTCAACAGCATCATCAGGGTTTGGTCCAGCCTGGCCTTCATCTTGTGTACCAGGGTCTAATCCAGCCTGGCCTTCATCTTGAGCCCCACTTCTAACCACTGATGGCATTTCTTCATCAGACTCCGTATCACTGCCATATAATCCAAGTTCGGACATTAAGAAGTAGAGTCTTCACGGATGTGTTGCAGTTTGGAATGTAAGAACGTCTCTGAAGTTTGTATTGTCATCTGAGCTCTTTTCTCTTGGAGTTTGTAGGTTGAGAAGAACCTTGGGCCGCTTGTTTCTCGCCTACTTTCTCTTTCCCCTTCCTGGCACTCTGGTAGTGGTTGAATTTACACTGTCGTCTGTTTCCATGGATATACAACAGGAGGGAGAGGACCCTTTGAGTCGGGGTATGCATTCTGTTAAGATTCTTCTAAGAACTGTTTAGTATTGCCTCCTTTGTGTCTTCAAGGCTGGGTTTAGCAGCAGGAACCCCTTCATCAACGAATTCATCTACCAGCTGCTTAGAACTCTTAACAGTTCTCTTCTTAACCACTTTCCCTGCCTTAGCACGTTTGGCAAGTGGTTGGGCCTCAGACGATTCTGACACAGGTTTGCGCTTCTTCTCCTTAGGTTTGGCCGGTGCATGTTTAGACTTCTTGGCTTTAGTTTTAGAAACGGTTGGTTGCTCGGTTGCTTTGGTTTTGCTTGTTTGGTAGGTTTGGCTGGCTTTGGTGCGGGAGATTCAGGATCACTTAATTGCTCACCCGCGATGTACCGTTGATGCTTTGCAACCTTTTCCAGATAGGCATCATAGTAGTCTGCTCCTCGAATGACATTATTGATGAGTTCATTCGGTATTGTCATCCCAAAGATTCTCGTAGCTTCCTTAGCACTGAACTTAAGATGACTAGTTCAGTTCCTCAGTTAGGCAATGTAGTGAGAGTCGGGTCTTGGGTGGAAGTTGTTAGCCGTTGCAGGTGAAATATGATCAACTTTGTGAACCTGATACTTGGGATAAGGATAAGAGTTGTTTTCTTCTTCCCCAGAGTATGTTGTGCCAACTTCCTTTTGTCTTCTGTGAAGGTGTGGATGGATTGAGTAAATTCTCTTTCTTCCTTTCAGCCATAATCGATGTGAGCTCGATTGACAACCACCTACCAATGGTTTTGTAAGCATTGGGGCTCTCTCGCGCCTTTCAATATCTAGAAGTCTTTCCCGCTAAAGCACTGATTGATAAATGCGTTGTTAGTGCCCTCTCAGTTGGAACATGGTCCATTAGTGGTTGACGATAGACATAGTGTATGGACTACCTTTGGATACCCCAACTTATTGACTAATTCAACGAGAGTATCAGGAGTTGGAAGGAGAAGAGAAAGCCCGGTGTTGTCGACTGGTGTGATTGAAGCAGCATCTCTGAGTGTGTCTGAGTGTGATAAACATTGCTCGTCTGTGTAACTGTAACTTCCAGCTTTACTGTCATAAAAATGTATCCAGAAGAATTGTTGAATATAGAAGCCGGTATTGTTGATGACGCTTGTAAAAGCTCTGAAGAATTTGTTGGCTTGAGGAAGGTCCATAGCTATCTTGAATATTTATGACTGCGTTGAGATTTTTCTTCATTCAGATAGCAGTTTTCTTTTCCCAATTGGCACCCATCGATTGCGTGGCACAATTTGTTCATCAGTACGGATGGGTGATGCCATTGCGGGAGCATGTTCAGCATTAGTCATTGATTCTGCAAAGTTACAAACATAGAGGAACGAGCATGCAGAGAAGGGTTGTTAGATGTGAGCAAATGCACGGAAGTTAAGCCATGTAGCTCAAATGTCTAAGATAATGGACATATTAGATAATGATATTAGTGTTTTTCAGTGAGTTTTGTATAATCGTGTGTTAAGGTATGTTAAACTCATCAAGAGAGAAATAGATACACGAATTAAAATTCACGATTCTATGGCAATTTACAATCAATGCAGACAAGATGCAATGGATGTGGTCACTCTAAGCAACACTTAATCTTGTCAAGATCAAGACCCAATACATAAGGATTTTGACTATGCTCAGATCATAACGCATTTGTTATCAAAACGACAGGATTCAAAACGCTAGGCATAATTAAAACGCTACAAAGTCAAAAATCAAACGCAATTAGTCTAACGCAGTCATACTCTTAATGCATGGTTCAAAACGCTACTTAAGGTTATATAGCTATAAGCAACTAAGTCATAAGCAGTCTTACTCATAAACGCAATATGTTCAAGAAGTCATACTCATAACGAATATGTTTGCCAATGCTAGTTGTTGGAGTAGTTAGGGGTTTTCTTGTCAGGCTTTAACACACATCAGTAGGTTTTATTGAGAATTATATTAATTGATTCTTGTACACATATAATCGAGTTTGTTGGTGGTTCGTACGTTTACATATAACAAATGATTGAGGCGAATTATGAATGATATTAGATAAAGTATTCACATAGTTAATGTTATGATTGATATGTAGAATAATAAATTATGGAGAATAAATGAAGTGTGTGTTTTGAAGTGGAGAGAAAATAAAAAATTTGATAAATCTTTTACTGTTTGATAGTAAAGCAAATTTTAATTATTTAATTATTGCTAAATTACTAAAACAAAAAAAAATAATATTTAAAACAAAAATTTATAAAAAAAAAAAAAATTTAAATCCAATTAATTATTCCTAACATAAAAAATATATACTATCACATATAAATAATTAAACAAAATAAAAATAACTAATATATCTATAAAAATTCCACACACCCCAACCACAAAAACACAAACAAAAAACACCCAAACCCCAACAAAAACCAACCCCACAACACAACACACAACAACACCCAAAAACCCAAAACCCAAAACACCCAAAAACAAAAAACCAACAAAACACAACCCCCAAACCAAAAAACCAACCCCCCCCAACCACCCACACCCCAACCACCAAAACAAACCTCCACAACAACCAACACACAAAACACACCCAAAACAAAAAAAACCCCCCACCACAACACAACAAAAAAAAAAAAAAAAAAACCAACAACCACACAACAAAACCAACAAACACAACACCACACAAACAAACACACACCCCCACAAAACCCCAACCACACACACCAAAACCAACACAACCAACCAAACAACAAAACTCCAACCCCCAAACCCAAAAACCCCACATACCCCCACAAACACACCCCACAACCAACAAACCAAACAAAAACCAACAACACCAAAAACAAAAACCAAAACACACCCCCACCCAAAACAAAAACCACCAACCACCCCCACAAACAACAACCACACAAACCAAAACCCAACACCCAATCCCTCCACCCACCACCCAAAACCACAAAATCAACAACACCCCCCCAACAAAAAACCACCACAAAACAAAAAAATCACAAACAACAAAAAACCCAAAACCACAACATCAAAATACAAAACTAACCACAACTCATCCATCAATTAAAATATACCCCCTATAACATACCTCAAAAAAATCCTCTAACCTACTAAACAAACATACCCATACATAAAAAATATTATTAATCCACAATCAAAACCTTCTCTTTATCTTAAAAACCCAACTCAAAAAATCATTCAAAAATAACCTTATAACAAAAAACCCACCACCATCACCCTAAACAAACCAAAATATCTCACCACATTCCATATTCTTATTACAAAAAATAAATCTCACCCCCAAAACATCAAACCAAATATATCCACACATTATCCTAAAATCCTCCAATCATAAAATTAACTCAAAATATATTCCATTACTACCCCCAAAATAACTTCACACAATATTATCTCAATATTGTAAACCCCCTCTTACAATATTATTCCCAACAATTAATCCAATCTTATTATATTGTTCATTACTTTATCTTATCCCATAGTTATACTATTATATTTATGTAATTCAAAAGTACGGTGATTTACACAAGCTGTGAAGCCTTCCCAGGAGTTATAGTCTGGGCGAACACATTAACAAATGGTTCGGGATCAGCTGCAGCAAACGGATTAACTTCTGCATATTGCTCACCTGCTACACCCTGATGTACCGAAGAGGAGTGATGATCCAGTGGTGATGATGTGTGACTTCCCGATGGTGCGTCGAGATCAATAGCAATAGAACGGTGGTCCTGTAGGTATGACGGGTCTTGTGCAATATTAGGAATAGGATCCTGACGGATACCCGGTGGATTAAAATATTCATCAAACATGGGTTGGAATAACATCTCCAATTCTTTATTTGTGGGAGGTACATATGGATGCGGAGCAGGGTTGGTACGAGCCCTGGACTGATAGGGTCAGCGTCACAGGTTAGGAGCGGGTCCTGTATGGATTGTACAGGAGCCATTTGCTAGTCAGTCATCGAATGTAAACATGTAGTCTCCATTATTTGTGGGTCCTTGTTGTAAATTCTGTAACTTCTCGTTTGGTGCGTAACAAAGATTCCAATATATCGTTGGTTTTCGTTTCCTGATTTATGTCATTTTTAGGGTAACAAAGAGAAAAGATTGGAAAAAAGTGAGTCGCTTTTTATTTTTATAAGCTCAAAATTTTTAAAAATATATATTTATAAAATTTAAACTTAAAATTTTTTAAATCTAATAATATTAAATAAAAACAATTATATTTTTCACCAAACACAATTTATATCATACTCTACTTAAAACAAACTCCACTTAATTTATTCTAAATTCCCTACAAATCATCCCCAAAAAAAACAAATTACAAACTAAAATAATCCCAAAATATATATTATTTAACCACAACATAAATAATCTCTACATCCAAATAACTCCAAATAATTCCCACCTTTAAAAAAATCACCCCCAACCACTACCCTCTCCACAACCATCCTCAACCATCAACAAAACACCATATCCTCTCACCACCACCCACATTCCTTTATAAAATCCCCAAACCCAATTTAAAACCTATAATTGAAAAATATTTAATTAAAATACTTAAACCAATCCTTCATCCCTTATCACCCAAAAACCCCCACAAACTTACCTAATCCCACTTAAATAATTTCCATAACCCACAAATTATTCAATATTTTAACACCCCCCTACTTAACCATATAAAAACCAATATAATCCAAACATTATTTGTATATTTTCTGTATATGTCTATAACTGATTGTGTGATGTTGTTTCCTTATCTTTCTTTCATACATATTATAATTTTATAAAATATTCTAATCCCTTTACCAATTAACGTAAATCCAATACCTCCTCACACGTTATCCACCCGTATCTTAAAACCAGATATGCCACACAAACCTTTTCATGACGGCCAACTTACTAAAAAATTCACCGAATCACAAAATGACCGACAGGAAAACTAATTATGCCCCAGTCCTTCCACGTAGCTATACCATGGAGATTACACTTACACCAATGACATTAATCTATAACCCTTAATAGCACCAATGTGATCATTCTCGAATTTACTGTCCCGATAAACTTTTTTCACGAAATTCATGAGACTTGAGCGACCCCCATCATATGTTTTGAGCAGACTATGTCACAAATACTAAGGACGGATTTGTACGAACCTGCATTTGAAAACAGACGAAGATGGAAAGTTTGGAAAATTGGATCCCCAATGTTGGTTGGGTTCCGATTGGTTAGCAAAAGCAATGGCTGACAATTCTTGTAAGTTTAGTGAACCTAGTTAATGGCAATGATCCTGAGGTGATTGTTCTTCTGCGGTCCTCCTGATAACCAACATTGTTAGTATTTGCCTGTTGGTTTTCCAAATTGTTTGATACGTTTAGGTTTACACACTTGGTGTATCTGCTTAGGTTTCACATGCTTAGCATGACTCACATCATTTTAAATGGGGGGGATGCATTACAGAGTGCAAAATAAGTAAACAACGACAAATCATGATTAGCTTGAAATTAACTATTGTTACAAGTTTGGCACACAGAATGAGAATTGAATTAATTACAGTACGTTAGAGTAATATAGAATCAACAGATTCGTGGTTTTCAATAGATTAATTGTCTACTGGGTCTTTACTTTCTTCAAGTGTATTTTCGTCAGGCGGGATTATGTATCATTAGAATTTTCTAGTATTTTTTTTTCTCCTCCGTTTTATAAATATCTCTATTAAAATCTTAAAAAAATAACAATTCATCTAAACCATTCCTATTCATCACTTACTCTTACATACTTACAATATCAAATAAATGTCCCCTCAATATAATCAAACTACACTCAACCTCTACATACAACAAACCCAAAAAATATTCCCAAATACCCACATAACAAAAACTCCCAATCATATATATAATAAAACAAATCCACATATCCATCCACCATAACCCCCATCATATTAATACCTATAATTCCCACTCCTCACCCTATATTCCCACCTAACCCCCCAAATTCCCCATCACACAACCCCCATAAATTAACAACATTTCTCCTCCTCCCACCACTATATATACATTAAACCAACAATAAAATAATATACCCATTCCCCATTATCAAAACCAACAAAAAAATAACCCATCTTATACCCCATCATTACATTAAACTTAATACCCCCCCACATCATTTTTTCATACCTTATCCAAATCTCCCTAAACTTTACTCACTTTAATAACCATATTATCAAAAATTTAACATTTCAACAAATCAATTATCCCTATACCAAATTTAACATATTCATTCCATTTTAAAAAATAAATACTTACCAAATATATCAATTAAAAATCCTTATACTCCATCAAACAATAACATAAATATCAATATTATATTCCCACAACACCTTAATATCCAAAAAATTATCCCCCTCAACTTAATCTCAATCATATACCCACCCCCCCAACATCAATACACTCCCCCCAACAATCACCCAATCACAAATATCCCAAGTTTCTATTTTCAACTTACTTAATCACAACCCCATTAACAATCCTGTACCCATCCAAAGCATCATTCAAATACAAAATCCTATTTCATATTCATAACCCTATCTATAACTTAAATTAACAAATTAAATTTCTGCACTGTCACAAATAGGAAATATGCCCAAACCCCAAAAAAGAATACCCACCACAACCACATAAAAAACAAACCCCCCAACAACACTGACACACATACCCAAAAATTGAAAGTTTACCCTATAAACCACACCCTTTATCACTAAGGAATTATTTGTGGACCAGTATGCTACGTGTGACTCAAAATATTACTACTATTAATGGGAGAAGAAATATTTCTTGGTAATCGTACGATGATTATTCTCGGTTTACGTAGGTTAAGTTTTTGAGATCAAAGGATGAAACCCCTGCAGTTGTCATCAAATTTCTAAAGCAAATTCAAGTCGGTCTCAACAAAACTGTAAGATTTATCCGCACGAAATGCACAGAATTTGTCAACAAAATTTGTATGAACTATTGAAAGGTTAGGAATTTTTCATCCAAAGATGTTTCAAGGACTCCACTGCAGAACGGCTGTTGTTTGTAGAGAGAAGGAACCGTATATACTCTTGTCGAGGCTGCCACGGACAATGCTTAATTTTTTCCAAGGCACCGATGTTTCTTTGGGCCGTAAGCTGTGGCTACTTCCTGTTACACCCAATAACCGTTCTCTTATTCACACACACGTCCACGAGTAACCCCTTTGAGCTAGTACATAATAAGAAGGCTGATCTCACATTTTTCCGAATCTTTGGTGCTCTTTGTTACCCTACAAATGACAGTGAGAATCTTGGGAAACGACAACCAACGGCTGATATTGGAATCTTTGTTGGTTACGCCATCAAACAGGAAGGGTTACAGAATTTACAACAAAAGGACGAAAATAATGGAGTATATGTCATGTTACATTCGATGAGCTGACTTGAGCAAATGGCTCTGTACAATCCGTACAGGTACAGCTCACTAACCTGTTGGACGCCTGGACCTATTAGTTCAGGGCTCGTTCCCAATCCTGCTCCTGCTATTCCATATGTACCTCCCACAAATAAAGAATTGGAGATGTTATTCCAAACCATGTTTGCATGGTTATTTTAAATCCACCGGGTAACGTCAGTCTGGTTCCTACTGACTAACTATTACACAAGACGGTCCATAACCTACAGGTCCATCCGTTTGTCTATTGCTATGATCTCGATCACACCATAAAAAGGATGTCACACATCATCACCACTGGATCATCACTCCTCTTCGGTACATCAAGGTGTAGCAGGTGAGCAATATGCAGAAGTTGATCCGTTTGCTGCAGCTGATCTTGAACCATTTGTTAATGTGTTCGTACCCCTGATAAACTCTGAAAGCTTCATCATCTAGGGAATCATCCGTACTTGAATCCAACCATCCACCTCTACCTCTATGTAACATATCCAGAATGGACCCGACTCTCTTCCTCTTGATAACATTATTGGATTCCTCTTGACCGGTATCCACTTGGAAACTGATTGTTACGGATGCTTGTGGTGTTTCTACAATTCCGTATAGTATAAGTCGAACCGGAAAAAATCTTCAATTCTGCAGTTAACTGTAGAACTGTTGGTTTCAAGCATGCAAGAAGAATTCATGAATTTGATTGACTTGGCGTATAGAATTCAGTACCACCTCAAAGACAGTACCATGATTATTGCTCTCAGTGGATTTTATAGGTGAACTTGAAGAGTACTGGTGATGTGTTGAAAAATAGGCACGTCTTGTAGCAAAAGGATTCCGTCAAGAAGTGGTCTAGGATGTTGAGGAATCCTTTCGCCACGGTTGCTCGTCTTGATGCAATAGGATAGTTCATTGCCATGACGCCAGCAAAACATGACAGTTTATCAAATGGACGTGAAAACTGCATTCTTAAATGGCGTGCTCAAAGAAGAAGTCTATGTCCACTAACTGGAAGGCTTTGTTGACCCAGAATGTCCACATCATGTCTATTGTCTGAAGAAAGCACTTTACGGGTTAAAACAGGCTCCTCGGGCATGGTATGACACTTTGTCAAAGTTTCTTCTGGCACAAGGATTCTCCAAGGGTGTCGTCGATCCCACCTTGTTCATTCGAAAAACAGGTAAAAATCACTGTTTCTTGTTCAAATATATGTTGATGATATAATATTTGCCTCGACCGATCCCAAAGACTGTGACCGTTTTTCTAATGAAATGAGTTCCTAAATTTCAATTACAAAATTTTTTTTCCCCCCCCCCCCCCCCCCCCCCCCCCCCCCCCTATTTGTCGATTGAGGGTCAAAATATATTTTTCTTAGGGTTACAAATCTCTCAAAATCCTAGAGGCATTTTCATAAATCAATCTAAGTATGCAAATGAGATTTTAAAGAAATTTGATCTTCATAAAAGTGACCCTGTTGACACTCCTATGGTGGAGCGAACAAAACTGGATGAGGATCTCTCAGGGACCCCTGTTGACCAGACCAAATATCGCAGCATGATTGGGTCCTGTTAGTACCCTCTCTAGCCAGTTGACCCTGAACTTGTTTTGCTGTGTGCATGTGTGTAGATATCAATATAGGCCCACTAAAAAGCACCTTTGAGGCAGTCTATTATGGGGTCTTTCGTTATCTCAACATGAAACCATCAATATGGGTCTTTGGTATCGAAAGAACACCGCCATGGCACTAACCAGCATACGCAGACGCAGAGATCATTGCAGGTTGTCAAGGACTCCACGGCATAAGTACATCTGGCAGTGCTTAGTTCCTTGGTGATAAGTTAGTCAGCTGGTCATCAAAGAAGCAAACCAGCACGTCCACTCGTACAGAGGTGATACATCCGAGATGTCTGGGTTGCTCGTTGCCAATTTCTATGGATGCGGTCTCTATTATCAGATTCTGCTTAGCATACAATCGATCCTTATGTACTGTGACAACAAGAGTGCCATAAGCTCTTTGCTTGCAACAACGTACACACTCTAGGTCTAAACACATCGAATTCGACATTATTTCATCAGAGAACAAGTGGAAAAAGGATTATATTAAGTGGTTGAATTGTATTGCGTGAGGACGGTAGTATCAACTGGCGGTTATATTCTCTAATGGCGTCTGACCTGTGAACGATTCGAATTCATTCTCCCAAGGCTTGGCATGAAGTGTATGAAGCCGGAGACACTCAAAAGTCTTCAGGATGATCAGGATGCGTAACGGATTGACTTCAAGTATCCTTTGTAAATATTTACATACTTAAACCCAAAAAGAAAAATACAACAATATAAATCAATCGAAAATCCATAAAAATCAGAAAATAGAAAATTCCAAAATTAGTTTTTCTTCAAGACATTGTCTTCGTTATATCGTTAACATTTTACTGGTCCTAGATCATGTCATTCAATAATGACAGGGTCTTTAAATGAACTTCGAACGGATGTTTAAACTTTCAAAAAATTTTAATGGCTTGCAGTTATTTCAAACTGCAACCCGCTTTTCAAAATGAGGAAAGCACGTCGCCAAAAAGACGGCTGTTCCTAACAACGGGTGATTAATTTCTCCGGGCATGGATTACTTTATATCTGTGCAACCTCGACTAAATGTAGCTTCAGTGCATTATTTCTTGATAAAGAGAAGTATTCTTGTTCCATTAATTTTTTTGTCTATGATTCTTCGAAAATTATTTGGATTTTCTATGTGGTGGTTTAATGGGCTTTTGAAAAGTAACCGGGAACTTGGTTTTCTTAAATTTGGCACTCATATCACGATACGTTCTTTAATAGAAAACGGTAACTTGATTGAGGGGGTGAGTGGTTTTTTTCAATTTATGACATATTTCAGGATTTTTTCGTAACTAACGGGGTTTGGTTTAAGGGGGGTTAAACTAGAGTTAAGTTAAAGGATACACAATTTGTAGTCTATTATATGCATTGTCTAGGGTATTTGTGCTATTTTCTACTTGTATCATAGGTCCTTCAAATGTGAATGGATCCAATTGTGTAATACTTTCTCGAGTTACTCATAATCCATTAGTGCTTTGTGTCCCTAAGGTTAAGAAATATGAAAAGGGAGGGGAATTTATGTAATTTACACTACATAATAGAAATAAGTAATGAGAGGATCCATTTCTGTGTCATTACTGAAAGTTGAAAAGTAGGGATATAATAAGGTTGCGTTTTGACTAAGTCAATACAATGTAAAAGATTTTAGTCAAATTTTTTATTTTCTCTCTCACTTTCAAAACACACGACTTGCGATTTGATTCTCCAATAAGTGTTAGTGTGATTTCTTGAGCAGGTATCGATCGATTAACGTTTATTACTATGTGAATAGGCTTTATCTTGAATATCATGGTCTTAATCGAGCTCAATCTTTTTGTTATTAGGGTATTCAGACGAAACCACCAACATAATCGTGGTTAGTTTGTGTTCTTGAATCTTTTTTTTTATTAGGTTAGCATTAGAACTAGGCCTAATGATGGTTGTGTTATTGCGCTGGAATGAATCCCCTACGTTTACTCTTTCCAATAAGACTTGAATGGCATTCTATTGCGTTTTGAGTTGACTGAGTTTTGATTAGTTGCGTTTTGAGTATGACTGCGTTTTGACTTAGTATGCGTTTTGATATATAACTTTGTTGCGTTTTGATATTTGGTTTTGAGTAAGGACTGCGTTTTTTGACTAAGTTGCGGTTTTGATTTTATGGACTTTGTATGCCGTTTTAAACTATGCTGCGTTTTGATATCCTGCGTTTTGATATCCTGCGTTTTGAGTCTGAGCAATGTCAAAATCCTTATGTGTTGTGTCGTATCTTTGTATAGATTATGTGTTGCTCTAGGAGTGTCTCAATCCATTGCATCTTGTCGCTGAAATTGATTGTAAATTGCCATTGAATCGTGTGGTTATTTCGGTGTGTCTTGTTCTCTCTTTGATGAGTTAACATCAGTTAACTCAAGAGTTGACCAATCTCACTGATTAACACTATAGCATGATCTAATAGTCCATTATCTTGGATATTGTGCATACATGCTTAACTTCCGTGCATTTGCTCACATCTGACAACCCTTATCTGCATGCTCGTTCCTCTATGTTTGTAACTTTGCAGAATCAATGACTAATGCTGAACATGCTCCCGCAATGGCATCACCCATCCGTAAGGATGAAACAAATTGTGCCTCGCATCGATAGGGTTGCCTAAATGGGAAAGAAACTGCTATCTGAATGAAGAAAAATCTTCAACGCAGTCTATTTTCAAGCTTGCTGTATCTGGACATTCTCAAGCAAACAAATTTCTTCAGAGCTTTTTTACCGCGTTCATCAACAATACCGGCTATCTATATTCAACAATTCTGGGATACTATTTGTTTTGACAGTAAAGCTGGAAGTTATAAGTGTCACTGGACGAGCAATGGTTAAATCACATCAAGACACATAGAGATGCTCTTCATTCACGCCAGTCGACAACAACCGGCGTTCTCTTCTCCTCCAACTCCTATACTCTCGTTGAATTTGTCAATTAAGTTTGGCGAGTGTCCAAAGGAAGTCCAATTACCACTTGTCTAACGTCACCACTAATGACATGTTCAACTGTGGAGGGCCACTAACAAAACCATTATAATCTGTGCACTTAAGGGAAAAGACTTATAGATTTGAACAAGGCGAGTGCCCAATGCTACAAATCCTTTGGGGGTGTTGATCAATGAGATCACATCGATTGTGATGAAAGGTTGTAGGAAGAAGAATTTACTCAATCTCCATCCACACTTCACAGAGGCAAAAGGAGTTGCACAACATTCTCTGGGGAGAAGAAGACAACTCTTATCCTTATCCTCAGTATAAGGCTTCACCAAAGTTGATAATATTTCACTGCAACGGCTGCACAACTTACACCAAGACCCGTCTCTCACTACATTTTGCTACTGAGGAACTCTGTATCTTGGTCATCTTAAGTCAGTGCTAAGCGGAAGCATCGAGAAGTCTTGGGATGACAATACCAATGAACTCATCAAATAATGTCATTCGAGGAGCAAACTACTATGGATGTCCTATATGGAAAGGCTTGCAACGCATCAAAGGTACATTCGCGGTTGTGAGCAATTAAGTTGATCCTGATCATCCCCGCACCAAGCAGCAAACCTACAAAACAACGCAAAACAAGGGCAACTCCGAGCAACCAACCGTTTCTAAAACTAAAGCCAAGAAGTCTAAACTTGCACCGGCCAAACCTAAGGAGAAGAAGCGCAAGCCTGTGTCAGAATCGTCTGAGGCCAAACCACTAGCCAAACGTGCTAAGGCAGGGAAAGTGGTAAAATAAAGAGAACTGTTAAGAGTTACTAAGCGCTGCTGGTAGATGAATTCGTTGATGAAGGGTTCCTGCTGCTAAAACCATCCTTTGAAGACACAGAGGACAGCATACTACAAAAGGTTCTAGAAGAAAGGCTTAACAGATAGCATACCCGACTAACTCAAAGGGGTTCCTCTCCTCTCCTGTGGTATCAGGGAAACTGACAATGGGAAAATTTTCAACCACTACCAGAGGGCACGGGATGGGAGGGAAGAGAAAGTAGGCGAGGAACAAGCGGCCCAAGTTCTTCTCAACCTTCAAACTCCAAAGAAGAAGAGCTCAGCTGAACAATACATACTTCAGAGATGTTCTCACATTCCAACTGCAACAGCAGGCCGTGGAGACTCTACTTCCTTATATGCCGAACTTGGATTATATGGCAGTGATACGGAGTCTGATGAAGAAATGCCATCAGTGGTTAGAAGTGGGGCTCAAGATGAAGGCCAGGCTGGATCAGACCCTGGTACACGAGATGAAGGCCAGGCTGGACCAAACCCTGATGATGCTGTTGAATCCTGTTACCAAATCCTTGTGGTTCGCGTGGACCATACCTTGAACTCAATCGGATGTTGAGATCACTAATCCCTACAGCACACACTGAGGCATTATGGTATGAAGGTTTACGGCCACCGCATAACCTGATGTTCGCGCGAATCTAAAGCTAACCGTTGATAAACAGGTGTACCAGAGGAACATGTACGCTTACAGGGACGTTGTCTTTTCTCTAACAACATCTCGCCACAAGATTCTGCTTTGGTGATCAATTCTTAAATGACAAACCATCTGAGGCCGTATATCTGAAGGAAGGCAACAGCAGACACTGAGGCTGAATCAATGGTGTTAGTCACTATTCAGCAAGACACCTCTATCATCCCTCCTATGACATCCCCGGTGATCGATCTTGTGACTAGACCTGATTCACCCAATGTTCATTGGCCTCTACAACCAAATCACAACCACAAAATGCAGACCACCACCACAACACCTCCACCAACTACAACAAATCAACAACTCTTCCACTACCACCTTAACCTCAACAAGGTTTATCAGACTCCATTCTCATTAAGCGCGCATGGGCGAACTCGAACAACACATAGCAGACTTGGTGGAGGAAAATCAAGCCCTAGAGACAAGGCTAGACAAGCAAGGGAACCGAATCCATAAGATGGAATCTATGGACTGGCCCAAAATGATCAGAGAGCAGACGGTGGAGTTTATTGAATCACAGGAGATTGACCGAAAGATTGAGGAATCAGTTAAGGAGGCGGTTATCTCATCAGTCAAGCATGCAATGAGAGCTCCTTTTCGTGCTCGCTTCAAGGATCTCCCTACGTCTGACATGAAGGAAATTCAGCTCTAAGCATGTGAGGAGAAACTATGACAAGGGACATGCTAACAACGAGTAGCATATGAAGCACTGCAGGACTCTATCCCCACCCCACCCCCCCCCCTACCCCCCATATTCGTAGTGATGATGTTGTTGGACTTTGATGTAAGATAAGGTACAGGAAGGAAATAAGAAGATAAGTAAGAAGATTCTCCAAATACTTCCGCCTGGGTCTCCACCTTCACACCACCTAATCCTCCAACTGTCACGGCGCTTCGGGACCTCTATGCACAAACCCGGAGCCTCCGATTTGATCAAGCTTCCTCCTCCACCTCATCCATCCTATCCACTCAATAGGGAGTATCAGTCAAAATAGAACTGCAGCTCCAAGTTCATCAAAGACAGGATGCTTCAGCTGAATACTCTGCTTGGACAACCAATTGACTCACGGGTCAAGCCCTCAAGCACAACGAATTTCCTTGATGATCTCTATTGGATGATGAAACAATGCAAGTTCATGAACATGCAGTCTCTAGTGATGATGAGGCCCGGACTGTGATCATATTCCTACAAGTCAACCTGAGGCATGTGTTTTGTGGAAAACCTTCACTGGAAGACAGACGGCACTCCAGATAACCTGCTTGGGAATATTCCCTAATTGATCTGTATTTGGCCAACAAACAATTGGGCCTTCTGCTCTGAAGTCGAATATGTTCTCACAGTCGTGATCTTTCTCTACTTGCTCAAACCGGGGACTATGGAGACATTTATGATTGGTTGGTACTGTAAACAAAGGAATCTCTGAACCTCACTCCCAAAGGACCTGGAAGGACCTGCATTCAAAATCGTCAAAAGTGTTTCATCATGACGTGATTCTTTCTCAATTCCAATGGAAGAATGCCACAAACTTCTCACCGATCAAGTGGATGATGCAATCCTCAGGTACAACGTCACAAAGCCAATTCCATTGGGAGGGTACCAGGCCAGGTAACCATTCACCGTGGACCTCTTCTTCAAAAAGACTAGAGTATCTACGAATTTTCGGTCGCAAGGTTGGCAGACCGGCCTTGTCAATCTCGAAGATGAAGGCGGCATATTATCCTGATGTCGGCTTGGAGCAACTGGTGCCTGATCAGTTCTGGATTGAAGAGGAATGCAAGTATGACATCGCAGCTATGTATGGTATCTCTCATTGGTGGTTTCAAAGACACAACGATTCTACATTGAAACGATTTCTATTGAAGGAGACCGTCTACGAGCAGTTTAGGACTCACCATGCGCATCTTAGTGTAAGACGAATCGAAGTATTTTCAATGTATTTGGGTGACAACTACCATGAAGAAATAGTCCTTCGTCGAGATGATCTCCAAGATAGTTTATTGCAGAGAGGGACTTCAGACACATGTACCCCAGTATCTTTGAATATATGTACTTGTTAAATCTTCAAGGCCAATTGAACCACCTATCACCCGAAGACAAAAAGATTCTAACTACCACTGTCAACCTATGGACCAGAAACTGGGTTATCAGACACCGCGTAGAAGACTTCCAGCTGGGAATTGAGAGTTACCAGATGGCTGCTAACCTCACCATAAACCTCTTGGCTAGGCCACTGGTATTTGATGTTCCTTCTTAGTTCAAGCATGACTACACAGTTATAGACTCTCCAAGGGCAGTTACATTCAGAGACAGATACGGGGTTCAGATGATAAAGAAGTTCAATGAAATACACAAGTAAAATGATGGCACTCTGCAACAGATAGATGAAGCGCTGGACTATCGAGTCAAGGAATTCCAGATCAATAGGACTAATCCAGGGATGAACACCAGATTTTGGACGAAGAAAGATGTTGATAGGAGCAAGGACTTTATGTTCGCTATTCAGAAACGGCTAAAGACACGACGTATCTTTCGGAATTCTGGATGAGCTTCTTTGTGGGTGGACGGTCCTGTGAAGGCGCACTACCGGTTAATGAAGAGAAACACGAATGAGGGGGTAATATAAATATTCGTTGTTGTAAAATGTACTTTATTTTGTAGTGGCTAAAACAATAACTTAGATTGTATTTTAGTAACTATATGCGTAAAATCCGGATAATATAAAAACTAACACACTTTCTCCCAATTTCTAACTTAAATCAATTTGAGGGACCCAAAATCTCAACGGTTTTGATATTTTTGCTCGGGGGCGAAAATGTGATTTAATTATGGAAATCTGATATTAAAATGAATCTTTTCAAACTCAAGTGTAGGCTCCTCCGTATGATGCTAATTTTCGATATCGATGCAATATTAAGGGGGAGCAATTGGGTTATGATTGGCGCAAGAGAATTAGTACCAAAAGACCGACCCGTAATTTACTTTATCGGAGTTATAAGGATGTATGGATTAGGACATGTTCCCATGATCCCGCCAGAGCGGAGGGATCTACCAGGGACATCCATAGTTGTGTAGAAGTCCTTTAGGTAAGATTACAAAAGGAGTGATGTGAGAATAAGGGAATGGTGCGTGACTGAGATGGAGCTCAGTACTGGATAAACCAAAAAGGTACTGTTATGAAGTCTTGGTAAGCACTGAAGGGGTTGAAGAATGGAAAAAGAAATGTTAAGATAAAGGTGTGATAAGAAAGCAGGCCCTCTATAAACATTAGCAGAAGAAAAGAAAAAGGGTTATTTACATTATGTGTCAGAATCCACATAGGTTGATTGCTGACATTGAAGACAAGTATCATGGACCCAGTTGATACACTGCACAACTCCCTAGCTACTCAAGGATTCCTTAATGGATTCATTGTTTCATTTCTAACGGAGATCAATACAATTTCTATAGTCTCTCTCACTCCCGAGTAGATGATATTGAATTGGGTGGCAGTTTGCTCCAGCATCCGACTACTAAAAACCAAAATTCATATTGAGTATAGAGCTTGTGATCATCCAAAGTCTCGTTAGGTTCATTATCAATAATGTGCTGTTTTCTCACACACTGTGATCAATTCGTAAAGATTTTAAGGAGTCCTTCGCATTATCCTCGTCGGTATGCCGAACATTCCGATGTGAGACGTAAGTACTCACAATGAGATGAAATCATTCTAGAGCCAACGTTAAACAAGCTATTGGTAGGTGACATGTAACATCCACTATGGATTAAACTTGTCGACAAATGGAATAGACACATCGATAGGTCTGCGATTCCTTGGTATAATCAAACTTGTTCCAGGTTGTGAATTGACCGATCGTTTTGGAAAACCTTTCGATGTACTCAACGACTGATTTTCGAGCACATTGACTGTGTATATCTTTCAAAACAAATGTATTTCTGATAAAATTTGACTTTGTACTATAAAACACTATCGATGTGTCACAAAAATACTTTCTCAAGTAACACGTCGATTGATTTTCAAATCAATTTTTTATCTTTAATCGGTAAGATAGTAACTAACCGATTCACTCTTATCGTGCTGTCTGCTTTGAGACATTCCCATACAGAGGAGAACAGGCAAGTATGGAGTTTTATGACTGGTTACAAAATCAGTATGATCTGATACTTTTATGGATAACCCTGTGAAGGAAGATTCTTCTTAAGATGAATCTACCTGATCACAGGTCGGTCCTCACGGATCCAGAGGTTAATCCAACCACACTCGGGCGAATGACAAAGCCAAATTCGTCCACACATACTTTATTGCTAACTGTTTCATTACAGGATCAAGCAAAGATGGAAATGGAGACACCTCATTCAGTGGAGGTCAACTCCACACAACATATGCTCAACACACTTAAGTTTTTACAAGTAAAGAAATCATGACAATCTGAATGACCTACAACACAGCTTCCCAAACTCTGAGAATTTGTATCATGATCAAGTAAAGGTTTTCTGTGAGCATGTGGGGCCGAAGGTCACTAAATCTCATGACGGCAATACTACTAACATGTGTATGAATTAAGGGATTTAAGATGAAAGATGATCTAAAGTCGCACAAGCCTAAGGGGAAAAGTCTTATGTTCACTACATAAATGTACTAGACATCAAAGTTTGATGAATCAAAGATTCGAGTCTACTGAAAGAAGTCATGGAGGTAGATTGCTAGAATTCCAGAATGTTTTTATGGGTATTGGTGACCTCCTGAGGGGGAGATTGTTAGGATTTTGGAAAAAGACTCGGTCAACCCGGCGATGTTTAGTATAGCATAGCTCGTATTTGAAAAGTAGCGTATGGGTTCGGTATTGGGGGGTTGTTACATGTGTAAGCCTTACAAGCTTTGCTCTTAAACGTGTATATTAAACCATCCAACGATGGGAAGGGTTTGGTTGTTCATTTTAAGTATACTTATTGTTTTTTTTTAGAAACATTTGTTAGTTAAAGTAGAACTATCTTTGTGTGTTATGATATATGTATATACAACATTTAAGGGTAACGATTGTCATCGTTTTAGGGTTATTTTTATAATAATTTAAAGATGAGTGTTAAGAAAGGTTGAGTATAATGGAAATCGGGTTGGCTATGAAATCAAAGAACAAAAATGGGAAGTAGAACTTTTATTGCAAAAAACATTATTTTATTAATTAAAATAATATTAAAAAAAAAAAAACTAAAAATTTTTTAATAAAAATTATTTCATTAAAATATAATTCACTTACCTAAAACACATTATATTTTTAAACTAAAAATTTAAAAATTTAAAAAAATAATAATTAACACCCCCCACACCCACCCCCCAACACACCAACACAAAAACAACACCACAACCATCCCCCCACACACACCCCCCAAACCCCCCAACCAAAAAACCAACACCACCTCAACACAAACCACAACCAACACAACCAACACAAACAAACCAACCAACACACCCCACAAAACCCCAAAAAAAACCCAACCCCAAACCACCAACCCACCAAACACACACACCACCAACCAACACACCCCACCCACACCCCACACAACCCCCAACCACCACCCCCATCCCCAAACACCACACAACAACCCACACCCCACCTCCACCCAAAAAAACCCACCAACACCCACAAAAACCACCAAAAACACCAAACCAACAAAACCCAACCCACACCCCACAACCACACCCACCAACACACCCCACAACCACCCAACAAAACAACCCACCACCAAAACCCACACCAAAAAACCCACACAACAACCAAAAACCACCAAACCACACCCCACCACACCCAACCCAACAAAACACCCACCCCCCCCAACACCCCCCACAAAAAAACACACCCACCCCAAACACACACAACAAAACCAACCACCCAAAACCACAAAAACCACCCAAAAATACAAAAAAAAACACACAAAACAAACCACCACAACAACAAACCCACACACAACAACAATACAAACCAACAAAAACAAACCAACCAAACAACACAAACTACAACACCCAAAACCAAAAACAAATACAACCAACCAACACCAAACAACAAAAAAAATAACCCCCCATAATTTAACACACACACACCACAAAATAAACAAAATCAACCCTAAAAAAAAAACATCTTAACACTAAAAATATAACATAACATCCATGTAACTCACACAATAAATAACAAAATCAAACTAAATCCAATCAAATAAATCATTTCTAATAATCAAATTCCCATTATCTTCAATACTAATCCACTTAAAACACACTCATAACAAAAATAATTATACTCAAATAATTAATCTCCCTATCTATCAACCCCACCTACCACCCATACCCCACAATCAAAAAAAAATCAAAAATCCAAAAAAAAAAACTCAAAAAACCCTTAACCTTACTCACAACAACAATTAAACTAACCCCCGGATAACTTTAAAAATTGCTTTTTAAGATGATTCGTAACCTGTAAAAGACAAAATTCAAAGTTTTTGAATTTTGGTTCGATTATGGAACTTTTCATGTTCAGGTAAAAATTAAATAAAATACTCCAATACTTACAAAAAATAATTATATATAAAAAAAATAACAAAAAAAAATAATTAAAATCTAATAAAAAAAAAACACAAAAATCAAAAAAACACACAAATAAAAAATACAAATAACAAAAACCCCTCCCCTCCCAAAAAAAAAAATAAACAAAAAAACAAAACAAATTAAAAAAAAAAAAAAAACACCCCCAAACCAACTCCCCTCCTTCAAACCCAACCACCCCCTACCATCTTCCAAACCCCCCTAATTCCTTCCCCCATCAATAATCACTAAAACACTCCACCACACACAACCACAACCCCTCTACACCTCCAAAACCTAAAACTCCCCTACACCCCCACACACAACAACACCACCCTACAAAACCATTTCTAATACCTTTATAAACCTCAATATCCCAATCCCATCAAATATTAAACATCAACCCATATATCCCTAATAAACAATCTAAATTAAACAACACCCCCCCCCCACCAACCCCATCCCCCAACCCCCTACTAACCCCAACCACCACAAACATTTGCATCTCCCCCCTTCCCACCTCACACAACCCAACAACCCCATTCCCCACCAAAACACACCACCAAAAATTCCCCCATCCACCATACCACCCAATACCCAAAAAAATCACAAAATCCTAAATACAAAATACAAAACCAACCAAAACACAAATCCACACCCAAACATAACATACTCAAATTAATTCCTAAAAATTAGTGAAAAATGATCTTTTAAACCTTATTAAATTTCTAAACATAACAAACACAATCATAAAAAATGTATTATCTAAACTAATATATAAAAAAAATTAACAAAAACCTATTTTTTTAAAATCAAACCAAAAAAAATCTCCAAAAAATTTAAAATATAAAACTTAAACAGTTTTGAAAATGATTTTTTTGAATGTTCAACCTTAAATATTATTTTATTTTAATAAACCTAAACATCCTATTTATTTATGTATTTTTAAAATAACGTTATTTTTGTATTTCTTATGATTTTTTAAATTTTCTAACCTCTATGAAAAATCTAATGAAATTAATAAAATAAAGTGAAAAATGTGAAAAATTCAGGAAAAATCTAAAATGAAACAAGGTTTACTAGAAAAATAAAAGAGACAACTCAGCTTATCAAATAAGCTGAGAAATTAGCTTATTTAGCTACGGCTTATATTATGGGCTTAAGCCCAAATTGTGTTTATCAATTAAAAGAAAGAATATATAACCGGATGAGCTAATGAAGCAAATTGGTTAACACAATGGGTTTGTAAGAGTGAGGTCGTGGGTTCGAGGTTGGCATACACCCCTTTTTGTACTTTTTATGTTTTCTTTACTTTTAAACAAAACTAAAAGTTGAACTGAAGAAGACATGATTTAAGTACTTTTATTAAAAAGAGCCTTAAGCTCAACTCAAAAAATAGTCTCTCTAAGAGCGTATGGAATTATGCTGCTTCAGAAAGTAGCCTTTAAAAGGCTTAAAATAACTTATCTACACTAAAAAGCTTGCACAGACTTCATTATAAGCTCAAATTTCAAAAACAAAAGAAGTTCTAGGCAGCTTATGATGTGGATAAGCTAATTTTAACAAGCTAGGATTCCTACTAACACCTAATGCTAACTAAAATTGAAGATTAAAACAGCTAACTCATGATCAAACTCAAAAAGCTCAAATTTAAGAAAAGCTCAAATGCTTAATAAGTAATGCAAAGCTGTGCATTATGGAAAAAGCTAACTTAACTAACTATAAGCTATAAATTCAAACAAGAAAATCAGACACTACAACTTTAAATTCTAAATTTGAAAGGATTAATATTATTACTACTGTTTTTGGTCTTTTTGGATTTTTTATTACTTTTAAAAGCTAAATTTCTAAAGAGAGTAAGCTAGAATTGAGAAAATAACACTCTATCTATCTAAGCTATATTACTATAATAATGTCTACTGAATTTGAAAGATTAAAAGCTACTAAAATTTTGGCTTTATTGAAGCTTAAGATCATCAGTAGTAACTGAGGTTACTACTGTTAATTCAAATGGTAAGGGCAAAACAAACTTGCAGGTTCCCTTAAGGGACAATGCTGCATAGTCACTCTACTGAGTGCTCTTTTGAAACATCAAAACAAGAAACACTCAAGTCTTTTCAAAAGGCTTGGTATCTAAATGTTTTAATAAGCAAGAACAAGGTGAATAATGCCTCTGTGTGAATCACCAAATTATAAGCCACAAACTGAATTTAAGCTAAATCTAATCCTTCAAATTAACTCAAAACCTAAACAAATATGATAATCTAACTATCCAAAATTAAAACACAAGATACTTTTGACTTTTTTAGGTCAAACAAGCTAAATCCAAACACTCCTTTATGTAAGACAGATTTCAAATGAGCTTGTGAAATTAAAATCTAATGATCAAAACCTAATTACCAGATAACTGTTAGCTTAAACCAAGCTTAATAAACATGATTCATTAATCTAATAAGCTAAAATCAAAGATCTACAACTAATGCTATTTTTTAGTTTTTATGATTGTTATGACAGATTATATAGTAAGCTATTATCTAAGCTACAAAAACCAAAAGCAGATTAAAGGACATAATCAATAAGCAAAATTAAACAATAAATAGCTAAATCAAGCAACTAAATAAGCAGTTTAAGCAAAGCTAAGTAAGCAATTAAGTAAATATTAAGCTAGAATTTAAATGACAAGGAAATTTAAGGAGAACTTACAAGATGCTTCAGCTAAACAGAAGCTTAAACTCAAATGAACATCTACAAGCTCTAGCTTATCCTATTGGATAAGCTAGTAAAGTCCATAGAAGCCCTTCCATGATAGGCTTCTCTTCCAAAGCTTATAAGTCAAAAGTGGTTAAGGTTTTAAGCTGTTTTTAAGGTTTAGTATATTAAGAGTCAAAACTTAAGCTCAAATTATTAGACTTAGAGACTATAGTGCTGTGTATTAGCTTATTAGAATGGCTTGTGAAACAGTAGCAAACATTTTAGCTTATGAGAGCTTATAGGTAAAAAAAATATGATTAAAACTAAATTGATGATTTCATTAACTTTCAAAACAGATTACAAAGCTTGAATTAAAGAAATTACAATTACTTTTAAAAGGAAAATTACATTTAAAAACTAAGCTCAATTCTACTACTACTCTAAAATGGGAAAAGAGGATGATCATGTGTGTGTGAGTGAGGGCCTTTTATAGCCTCTCAATGAACCTTCTAGGCCTTGCCTTGCTGCCCAAGCTCCTTTTAATCATAGACGTACAATCTCACAATGATTGGAGAGTAAATGATGGTCGTTGGATTAAATGATAACTCACTCGGATTGCCAGCGTGGCATCCGTATGGTTACTTGATTGTGCTTCTTTTGAGAGTATACTCAGTGTAAATTTCATCAATCCTTGTGCTTTCCTTTCTTCCATGTGGCATTTCCTAGCTTGATTTGACTAACTTGACCTTGCCATCTTATTGGAAATCCCTTGAATTGTCTAAATCACCCTTCAATTAGAAGAGCCCTTGTTTGACTGCCGTGTGTAAGTTTGGGGGAAGAAATGAACAGTATCATGTTCTTTGGCGGCCTAATTTTTTTTTTATGACTAAAAGGGTGTAAGAAAACGGTTGTGTGAGTTTGGGGAAAATTGCTAAAGACTAGTCCTTAGCTTTGTCTTTGGTTTAAGAAAGTTGAGGTCATTAAAAAGACATTATTTTTGGCAGGAATGACCTACCTGTAGGTTTAATAAAAGGTTATGGCTTAGGAATTGGCTTTTATTTTGGCTTTGTTTTTGAATCCGGGTAAGGGTAAAAAGGTTTAAGGCCCATTTTATCATAGGGGCCAATTGTGTAACATTGGAAACTTGAGGGACTAGATTTGTAACTTTGGAGTTTTTGTCTTCTAGTGGTTGACTTCTGTTGACAAGGGTTTGAACTTTCTTTAATGAAAGCTTGTCCATCGTGATTTTTCTTGGCTCGGCTTTGATCCTTGGCTTCTTTTGTGATCTTATGATTCCCGATATTGTTGTGTTTGACCGTTTTTGGCCGGCTTCTTGTGATATTTGTCTTATCCGTACATGCACACACAAAACACAAAACACAAAGTATATCTTTGCCATTTTAAGTCTGTTTTGGGTCATTTAGGGTTATTTTTGGTATAAACGGATATGTGTATTTTACACTTATCAAAATTCCCACAAACTTAACTGATGCGTATCCCCACGCAAGTATTACTTGTCCTTATACAAATACCTCAAAAACTTCCCCAAACTAAACCTTTGAAAAGTAGCAAAGATTTTTGTTGAGAGAGCTAAGAGATCACAAGTTATAAAACACCCGATTTCCCATTTTCAAATATTTTTTTTATTTTTATGATTTTTCTTAATAATTAACTTCCTAACTACAACTTATTCTTGTGTGACATAATGTATTGTTTTCATTACCTTTTTGGTAACTTTAAGGATCATAGAACAAAAAGCACTTGAAAAGTGTCTTAAAAGATAACTTCATCATTCCCTTTTTTTTCTTCCCATACTAAGTACCCCCCCCCCACCCCCCCCCCCATAAAAAAAGATCTCTAGTTAAGTCGAGCTAAGATGTTAAGACTACTTTATAATTACAACTTCTGTGAATTTCTACCCGACATAAATCATATATTTAAGTGTTGATGCTCAAATTAACTTAATACATTAAATCCAACATATTTTAGATAGTTGAAATCCGACCAGGCTTTACACATGGGCCTTTTGGGCTAATATGTTAATCACTTAGTAAGATCACACCTCAAAGCAAACAAAAACCTCCTTAGCTAAGACATCGTTGGTTCACTTGCCCCATAAATGACTTTCTCTCTAGCTCCACCGTCACGGGAAGTGCTAAGTTTTTGACACCCATCCGGAGAATATTAATCGAGACGTATGAAACTTTCGTTGACAAGCCTTGTAGACTTTTGGTAAATTTTTGGTTCAAAAGAATGCTTTGGTTTTAGAAAAAGGAAACTTTTACTATTTATTTTTCTAGACTTGCTACATTATTATTACTATTTAACATTATTCGGCTGAGGAAACCTATCTGTATCACTTTTCTTTCAACGACACTTTCGGCCACGCCTTTTCTTCCGACAAAGAGGCTCCCCGTTGTACGTATTATGTTACCAACCCTAAATATACAACCTTCTTTTTTTTTTTTTTTTTTTTTGACCCTTTCTTTCGATGTCTCATCGCGGAAAGCGAATCGAAAACATGCCCATGTACTTTTATTGCGATTGTTGTTTGTATATTAATTATTAAATACTACGATTTTAACTTGCATCTTTTTATTTACCAACTACTTTATATTTATTATTTTATTTATTTTATTTATTTTTTATTTTTTGTATATTTATTAAACACATTATGTTTGCAAATAGAAAAATTCATTTTAGATAACAAAGTATAACTTGAACTAAATTTTCTTATTTAAAAATGCTGTTGACTTTCATCATCGATAAAGGCTTTTTCTCTGAATATGTTGATTAGACTTTAAGACGTAAACCTCTAATTGTTAAAATTAACAGAGAACACGATATAATTTATATCATTTTAAGAACTCCTGGGGAAGAAAAAACCACAAGTGTATTTTTCTAGCATTTAAGTTTTCCAAATAAACATTGTTTAGCATCCTAATTCGTTCTCAACACTATCATCTCTTATTATTTGCAATTTAAAATCTCTATAAGAAATTCGCAAATACTTAGCCTATATAAAATCCAACTTGGCAAATTTAAAATCTACTTGAGATTAGCACAGGTTTTCATTTACTAATGATTTCAAGTCTAGCATGTTTAAAGTCTACATGAGACTAGCACAAACTATCATCATTAATTGTTAAGGGTAAAAGCTAGAACTCAACACATTCGATCGGGTCAAAAATTACTTCTTATTCTCACCAACGGAAAACTTACATTCGTGTCTAAACATCTTTTTTTTACTAATATATTTTTTCATTTTTAAATTTTTTCCTAAAAATAAAAAAACTTAAAAATTTAAAATTTGCTAATTTTGTAGGAAAACGGGTACGTGAGAACAAAACAATAAGCAGGTAACATCCAATCGATAGATTCCCTCCCCAAACTAAAACAAAACATTGTCCTCAATGTTTAAGGTCGGGTCTCTACGCAAATCTAAGCCGTTTATGAATTATGCAAGATAAAACGTTAATCTGGAAAGAAGATGAAAGGATATCGGATCTCCGCAAACTAATCTCAAACCAAAAAGATAGGCAAGCTCTGAGGAACCGTGAACTAAAACACCGAACACAGAGCTTCAGATATTGTTGGTTCAATCCCCCATACTCAAAAATCACAACAAACAACATACGACAAAAACCGGTAAGAGGCTAAGCCTCAACCATCACACAACATTTGTTAGAAAAATAGATGAAAAAAATGATAAGGCATGGTGTTGAACTTACCACGAATCGGCTTGTTTTTATTCACCCGAGTCCACAAGTTGACTCGATCCCTGCATTTATTTGTCCTTAGGGAAAGTTTGGAGATCCAGGATAACCAATGGTGGAATATCCCCTCCAAAATAATGTTTGAGACGGTGGTAATTCACTTTGAAATTTGAGCCATCTGGGTGAGATAATTTGGCAGTGCCATATGGAAAATTGGTTACTAGTGAAAGGACCGGCCAACGGGACATATAAGCTTACTAGAGAAATTCTATCTTTTAATCGGGAGTTAAAGAGGAGGACTGACACCAACGTTAAACGCGGTTTTTGATCTTAGCGTCATGAATTCTCTTAGTTTTCTCCTTGTAGATTAAAGAATTTTCGTAAGCTTGATCACGGAGCTCATGAAGTTCATTAAGCTGGAGCATTCGGTAATCGCCCGTGGTTTTGAGATTGAAATTGGCATGCTTAAGAGCCCAATATGCCTTGTGTTCTAGTTCAACTGGTAAGTGACAAGATTTTCCATATAAATTAGCTTGTGGGCGTGCATCGATAGAGTCTATAACGGTTCGAAATGCACCACAAGGCATCGTCTAATTTTGTCGGACCACGACGCAACGGTTTTTATCCTACAGCCTTTCTAAGATTCTTTTAAGTCTACGATTCCTCACCTCGACTTGACCACTAGTTCGAGGGTGGTAAGCGGTAGAAAGACGATGTGTGACTCCATATTTTGACATGACTTTATCAAATTTGTCATTACAAAAATGGGTCCCATGATCGCTTATGATAGCTATCGGTGCACCGAATATGGAGAAAAGGGATTTCAAAAATTTGACAACTACTCTAGCATCGTTGGTGGGGAGCGCCTTAGCTTCAACCCATTTTGAAAGATAATCGACGGCTACAAGTATGTATTTGTTTCCTCTCGACGACGAAAATTGGTTCCCTTAAAATCAATGCCCTCCATACATCGAAAATTTCACAAAAATTGGATAGCATTTTGAGCATCTCCATCTTGATGTGAAATTTTGCCTTGTCTTTTGACATGCATCACAAGATTTGTTCATTGAATGAGCAGCTTGAGTAAATGGTTAGGCAAAAGAAACCGGCATAAAATACTTTTCGAGCGATGTTGTTGCACTATGATGGCCTCGGTGGAGTCCTTCATGACAAGCTTTAAAGGATTTCAAGAGCTTATTGGACAAATACACACCTAAGGATGATTTTGATCCGTACTATCCGAAAGAAACTACACAAGTTATTTAAATATCAAAATAATATTATTAATCTCAATCTAATTATCAATTTTATAGAGATATCCCAAATAGTATGCTTTACATCTTTGAAAAACTTTCTCTTTTGTTGAGTTGACATTCCTTTGATAAGAAAATTCCCCGCGTGCTAATTTGCTATATCGACAAACCACGGAGTACTTTGGTTATCATGAGAAATCACCGAATTCAATGTCTCAAGAGGAAAGGTTTCGTTAATCTCCTTAGGATCAAAAACATTCTCATACGGGTTTTCAAGACGTGAAAGGTGATCGGCTGCGTAGTTTTTAGCTCCCTTCGTATCAATCACTTTAAAATCAAATTCTTGGAGAAGTAAAACCCATCTAAGCAATCTTGCTTTGGTGTCTTTCTTGTTGAAGAGGTATTTTATGGCTGAATGGTCCGTGTAAACAACACTTTTATTCATGATAAGATATGATCGAAATTTCTCAAAAGCGTATACTACTGCAAGCATCTCTTTTTCCGTTGTTGTGTAGTTTGTTTCTGCTTCGGTCATTGTTTTGCTCGCGTAATGAATTGGTCTAAAATGCTTCTCAATGCTTTGCCTTAGTACTGCACCTATTGCATAATTACTTGCATCACACATGAGTTCAAAAGGTTGGTCCCAATTTGGAGCAATGAGAATTAGAGCTTCGGTTAATTTCTTTTTTAGAGTCTGAAAGGCTTGAATGCATTCTTCTGAAAAGATAAATGGGGTGTTCTTTTCAAGAAGGTGGGTCATGGGTCGAGAAATCTTTGAAAAATCTTTGATGAATCTACGGTAAAAACCAGCATGCCCGAGAAAACTTCGAATACCCTTGACGGTGGTTGGGTGAGGTAGCTTAGAGATCACATCAATCTTGGCTTTGTCGACTTCAATTCCTTTCTTCGAGATCTTATGTCCTAGTACGATACCTTCTTTAACCATGAAATGGCTTTTTTCCTAATTAAGAGCTAAATTAGTGTCTTCACACCGTTTAAGCATTTTATCTAGATTGGTGAGGCACGTAGAAAAAGAATTTCCAAAAACCAAGAAATCATCCATGAAGACTTCCATTTTCTTTTCAATCATGTCATGGAAGATTGCCATCATTACACATCTAAAACGTGCCTGGTGCTTGATAACCACAAAGGCATGCGGCGGTAAACAAACATTCCGTATGGGCAGGTGAATGTGGTCTTTTCTTGGTCTTTTGGATCAATTGGAATTTGGAAATAACCTGAGAAACCGTCGAGGAAACAATAGAATTCATTTCCTGCGAGTCTCTTAAGCATTTGATCCATGAATGGCAAAGGGAAATGGTCTTTTCTTGTAGCTTAGTTCAATTTGCGATAATCTATGCATACTCTCCATCCCGTTACAAGTCTTGTTAGCACTAATTCGTTTTCATCATTGGTCACTACGGTCATTCCTCCTTTCTTTGGTACACAGTGTACTGGGCTCACCCAAGGACTATCCGAGATTAGGTAGATCAATCCAGCGTCAAGAAGTTTTTCAACCTCTTTTTTAATGACGTCATAGATCTTTGGATTAACCCTTCTCTGATGTTGGACCGTTAGTTCGTAATCCTCCTCCATTAGAATCTTATGAGAACAAAATTCCGGGTTTATACCCTTTATGTCGGAGAGCTTCCAAGCAATAGCTTGCTTTCGGGATTTAAGAACCTTTATGAGAGCGGTCTTCTCATCATCACTTAAATCTTTGGCAATTATGACAGGCAACTTGTTGTTATCTGCTAAAAATGCGTATTCGAGATGAGGTGGTAAGTCCTTAAGTTCAACCTCAGGAGGTTCATCGATTGAAGATTCGGCGGATTTACAAACTTTAAGCTCTTTCTCGATTTTTGGTAAGTAATTTCCTTGATTCGGCCAAGGATTACTATTGAGAAGAGATTCGAGAAGGAGAATGTCCCCCTCTGGGTCATAATAAGCTTCATCAACTTCCGGTGAAGTTGGATCTTCGGCTAGAGCAAGAAAAGTATCAGCTTCTTCCAAAAGTAGAAAATCACTATCCCCGAAAGGAGTGAGAGTCGGAGAAGAATTTGAATCAATCGGATCGTAGCCGGGAGAAGGATTGCCATATGCAATTTCGTCGGAAAATCCTAAAACTTCTTGTGAGTATTCTTCACACGTAACATCGATAAGATCAACTTTCTTCAACGATTCGAGATTGTTGTACGAAATAGAAGGTATTATCACCAAAAAAAAAAAAAAAAACATTTAAGGGTCAAAGATTGAATCATCGTTAATAAGGGTTATCATCTCCTTCATACACCTTCAATATTAAAGATGAGTGTCCTAAGAAAAGGTCTCCGGTATCATGGTATCGACAGGGTTCGGCTTATGAATCAAGAACAACAAAATCGGGCCGGAAAGTAGGAACTTTCCTTCTTTGACAAAAACATCACTCGGCTACACGGTGGTTGGAAATTAAATGAGGTAAAAGGTTAATGCTAGCTCCGGAATCGGCTAAAGCACTAGTCCTATCGAGTTCTTGTAAAGCACATGGGATAAGAAATTTTCCGGGATCTTCGAGCTTCTCGGGAACTTTGTTCATGATGATTGCGGAACATTCGGCATTCACGGTTGTGATGGCGATTTCTTCGAGCTTCTCTTTGTTCCTTAGCAACGAGCTTAACCATTTGTTGAATTTCGGCATTTCGACGAGAGCATCTTTCAATCCAATCTCTAAACGGAGTTGTTTGAACATCTTCAAGAACCGGCTATGTTGAGCACTTGGTTTATCGTTCTCTCTCACTTTCATCCTCTCGGGATATGGAAGTTTAGATTGATACGAATTAGGTCTTGGAGAATTAAGATCTTGAATTTCAACATTAACGGTTTTCTTTGCTTTTGGTTTTGGGATTTCAATGAAAATGGAATCTTCTTCCTCTGGAGGTGGGACTTGTGCGGTATTTTCTGAACTTGGTTTTTGCACTTTGTCCATTGACGTCTCCGGGTTTTGTTCGGGTTCCTTTGGAGGAGTAGAAACAACGGGTGTAGGAACAAGAGGAGTCGAAGGTCCTTCACAAGTTTTACCACTTCGTGTGGTGATAGCATTAATTTGCTCACGAGGGTTAGTTACGGTTTGACTTGGAAGAGTTCCTGAATTCGAAGACGAAGCGGTGTTGGAATGATAGTTTTGCATAAAACTTAGCATCATGTTTTGAAAATCATCTTGCTTCTTTTGAGAATCGTTATAACTTCTTTGAAAATCATTTTGATTTCTTTGAAAATTATCCAATTTCATTTGCAAATTATTCATGTTCGCATCATTAGCCTTAGCATAACTTTCAAAATCCGTTTTAGAAACACCTTGAATTTGTGAAACGGGAGGTAAAGCTTGATTAACCAAAGGTTGATTTGTTGGTGGTTGGTATGGTGGGGCTTGATAAACGGCTCCTTGACTGTTTTGACGGTTTTGGTTAAAATTGGCTCCACGGTTTTGATTCGAATTGAAATTGTTTCCTTGATATCGGCTTTGGTTTCCTTGGTTGTTTTGAACATTTAGTTGATTAAAACCGGGTGGTCTCATTTGATTTGCCAAATTAAGAGGATTTCTTTGAACAAAGTTGCCAACGGTGGCAGTTTGTTGGAATTGATGAATGTTATCTTGAAAAACGGGAAATTCATTCCTTGTTAACGGACAATTGTTGAAATTATGGTTTGAATCACATGTAACACAAACTTCCTCGACTGCTTTGACGGTAGCAGGAGTCGTAACATTCTTTTCACTAATCATCTTTTCTAATCGGCTCATTCGAATATCCATTTTGTCTTCAAGAGAAGCGGCGAGTTGTTGAAATTCAAAAGAATTAGAAGGTGTAGAAGTAGAAAGAGGAGCATTCGTACTCGCTCTTGGTTCAATTGCACGACTTCTTGAATAACGAACCTTGGATTTACTCTCAATAATGGCTAAACCATCACGAGGCATCTTATCTAGAAAATTTCCACCCGCGGCGGAATCTAAAGCATCTTGATCATTGGTATTCAAAGAATTGTAGAACGTATCAAGTTGATGTAATTCCGAGAAACCATGATGAGGACATTGACGAAGAAGTCCTTTGAAACGTTCCCATGCTTCGTTGAAAGTTTCATTCGGTTTTTGGTAGAAAGTAGTGATTTCATTTCGAAGGTAAGTTGTTTTCGAAGGTGGAAAGAATTGGTTTATGAATTTCGAGACAAGATCATCCCACGTTAGAATCGATCGAGGTGGTTCTTTATCTAGCCAAGTCCGGGCTTCACCTTCGAGAGAGAAAGGAAAAAGCAAAAGCTTAATCGTTGTATTTGGAACTTCGGGATGTCTAAACGTAGAAGTGACTTTGTTGAAAAATCGAAGATGATTATGAGGGTCTTGTTTACCCGTAAATTGATTACTTTGAACAAGATTAATCAAAGTTTGTTTAAGTTCAAAATTATTTGCATTTATCAGTGGTACAACAATTGCATCTTCGTATCCCTCGATGGGAGCTTGTAACATTTGAGCCATGGTACGATTGTCGGCCATTGGAAACTCGGGTTCCTCAACAATAACCGGTGTTATTTGTTGTTTTCGACAATTTCGATTACGAGCTTGAGAACGAGTGCGCATGCACTAAAAATAAAGAAATTAAAAAGTAAACAAAAATTACACTAAAAATTGTTTTTTTTGAATTTTTTTAAAAAATCTATTTTAAACGGATACACGAAGACAACTTAAACCAAATAATCGAATTACTTCACGGTAACTCTTAAAAATTGCTTCTTAAGATGAGCCGTTCCTCGTAAGTGACACAAATGACAAGTTTTTGAATCTTTGGTTCGATTTGGGAACTTTTCAAGTTCACCGGAACTTATTTATGATAATACCTCGATTGAGAGTATTATATGTTGGTGTTCGTTTACCAACTTTGTATATTTTATTTCTTTTTTTAAGGAAAATTTTTTATTATTTTTTTTATATTTGATAACTATACTAAAAAGAAAAAGAAAATATTTTTTACTTTTTATATTTTTTAATTTTTTGGATTTTTGAAATATTTAACAAAAATGAAACTTTCGAGGACGAAAGGATCTTCAAACCAAATTCAACAAACGTAAACGACAGAATCTTTAACACAAGTCCCCGGCAACGGCGCCAAAAACTGATTGTAGTTTTTATACACAATAAAATATATAATATAATTCCAAAAGAGCAATTAAGAACTTTCCTAAAGTCTCCCTTAAGAAAAGCTCACTCTAAAAGATATATATAATATATAATATTCTATTTAAACGGTGAGAGTATAGGATCACCGGATGTCGTTTTCCCAACGACTTGTGAAATTGAAACCACGTTTTAGCTGGATTTATGATTTGAACAATAGAGGATATAATATGATTTGATTAAACTACTAAAAATACTGAAAATAACAATAAACTAAAAATTAAGATAGAGGCAAATCGTTGGAAATCAAAATTTAACGAAAAACTGCGAGTCGGGGACACTAAAAGTAGGCCAAATACCTAAATTCTTATCAAAATCTAAACCTATTTAAAATATTCTTTTAAATGTATTCTAATTCGACCTAAAATCGAAGTTAAAAAAAAACTAGATCGAAATCGAGTTTTAAAACGAGCGTTAAAAAAGTGAAAATACCGTGAAACGGGATATGAAAACCCGTTCTTTAAAAAGTGAATTTTTGGCAAAAAATAGGACACTCAAAAGTGAAACTAATTTTCCTACAAACTTTATGATAAAAGAAAATTTTATAAAAAGATTTTTATTTTTCTGATTAATTTTCTATTTTTTATGATTTTTTAAAGTTTTTAAAGAAAATAAAAGATTAAAAATACTAAACTTATAGTAAAAATTCTAGGAAAAAGACAGAAATTAGCTTATACTATAAGAATCCTAGGAAAAATAAGCTCAAAGTCGTAGCTTAACAAATAAGCCCCGAAATAAGCTAGACAGCTTATTTGGCTTAAATAGCCAAAATGTGTATAAAAGATTAATGGTGCGAGGGACTAACAGAAAAGTCCCAAGGGCATAGCGGTAAGAGTATGTGTGTGAAAGGGTTGAGACTAGGTCGAGGTCGGGGGTTCGAGCCCGACTCACCCCTAACCTCCTTGGTTTCCCCTTTTTTTTATATTTCGAAAATCTTATAAAAGCAAAGTTGTTTAGCAACTCAAAATAAGCATTTTTAAAATACGAATTTTTTTATGAAAAGCTCTTAATAAGCTATTAAATAGCTTATTATTTTGATAGTGAGCTTAAAAGCTCACTTATGAATGCTTACACTAAATCACTTGCACCCGACTCAATATAAGCTCAATTTCTATAACAAAAGATGATCTAAGGAGCTTATGATGAGCACAAGCTATTCCTAATAAGCTAGTTTAACTGAGAACACTATAAGCCATCTAGAATTTAAGATCAAAAGAGCAAATTCAGAACTAAACTCTAAAAGCTCAAAATTAAGCTAAGCTCAAATGCACAATAAGCTAAGACATGAACTAAGCTTATGAGAACTTAACAAACAACTAATAAGCTATAAGTTTAAACAAGAAAATCAGATACTACAACTTAAAATTCTAAAATTAGAAGCTAAATTCTAATACTACTGTTTTTTGGCTTTTTGGAAATTTTAACGAAAGAAATAAGCATATAATATGCTTAAACCTAACAATATTAAGATTTTAACTATCCTAATCTAACCTAATTAAGCAGTTATAACGCTAAAAATAAGCAAAAAGATGAAAAACATGCATAAGGATAAAATAAGCACTTACTCACAACTGTTTTACCAAACAGTCCCTAAGGGGGACTTTAAGCTTATTTTTAATTAAGCTAAAGGATCCTTATGGATTCCTAGCTTATAAAACCTTTTTTAAGACCTGTAAAACTACTTAAAACAACTTTTAAAAGTCATTTTGAAAATCAATTAAGCTAGAAAAAAACTAATAGAAAAACAGACAGTAGTAACTGAGGTTACTACTGTTAGTGTAAAATGGCAAAGCCACAACACAAATTGTGCAGGTTCCTTTAAGAGAAAACCTGCACTTCACACTCTATTTGAGTGTATCTAAACTCTAATCAAGCAAGAACCAAGCCTTGGATGGCTTGGTTCAAAATTTTCACAAGTGAAAATCAAAAGAAAAATTACCCTGGTGCTGAGATGAAAATTTTTAGCCTTAAATTGATTATAAGCTTAAACTAATGATTCAAAAATACTCAAATCCTAATCAAATAAGCTGATTCATCTAACCAAAAGGAAATCATTTAGTCACTTTGACTTTTGGTGGTCAAACAAAGCTAAACCAAACACCCCTTTAGGAATTGACAGATTTAATAAAACATTAGAATCTAAGTTTTAATTATCAAAACCTTATTACCAGATCTTAAACAACCTATATTAAACTTAATAAACATGAATCAACAACTGAATAAGCTAAATTCTAAGATCTATACTAATGCTACTTGTATTTTTTTGGTTTTTATGAAATTTTTAAGACATAATATGAAATACTATGATCTACAACTTATAAGCTAAAAACAGATTAATAATAATAACTAATAAGCAAGATTAAACTCAAATAAGCTCAGATAAGCAACTAAATTAAGCTAATAAGCGATCTTATTCTAATATAACTATTATTAAGCTAAATATATACAAACTAGGAAAGTAAAGGAATACTTACTTGAAGCTTTAGCTTAACTAAAGTTATTTGGGCTCTTTAGAGCTTTATCTACTAGTTCTGGATTATTTAACAGTAAGCCAGTAATTGTCCTATGAGAACCTTCCATGTTTGGCTCTCTTCCAAAAAGACTCACAATTCCATATAAGTCAGGTAATTAAGTCGGTTTTAGAATTTAAGTAGATTGTTAACAGAATTATGCTCTATTTCAATCTTAGAGACTGATAAGAGTGTGACAAGAGCTTATATGAGGCTTATAAGTGTCATAGGCTTATATTTGAGAGTTAAATGAGAAGCTTAAAGTGAGATTTAAACGAGCTTTAATGACACAAATAAAACTGAATTTCATTAACAAAAAGAATACAATTGCATTATTTAAAGAAATTTACAAAAAATTTAAAGAAAATTACATTTTAGCCAAAAACTAAATTTAAGCTACCCTAACGCTACTAAAAAAACTAGTTGCCGTGTTTGTGTGTGATACATGTGGACTATTTTTTGCCTGTTTATGAACTTTCTAGGCGTTCCTTGTGCCCCACGCACCTTTTAATCCTTACCGTCACTCTACCAAATCATTTAGATCTTTCAATATGAGCCCTTTTGGGATTCAGAATCGTGCATAAACGGATTGCCAAGTGTCATTCTTTGAATTGTGACAGATTGTGCTACATCTCTGAGTGTTACAGAGTAAAACCCACCTCTCCTTGTGCTTTCTTCCATAGCCACGTGGCTTTGATGCTTAAGTGATCAATTAGAGCCCTTGATTTGACATAATTAACCCTGCCATTGTGTTGTAGAGCCTTTGAATTGTCGTCCTTGACCCTCAATTTTAAAAAGCCCTTTGTTTTAACCTATGGGTAAAAATGGGGAAGACGGGTGAATAGTGAAATGGTTTCGCACCCTTATTTAACTATTAAACATAATTACAACAAAACTCAAGTACCACACAACCCAAAAACATACACCACCAGACACAAAACCTGGTAAGTTATATTTTAAAACTATAGGACTTTGCAAAATTTGGCCATGTGTTTGGTTTATTAAAGTTATGTAGTGTAAAACATCTTTATGATTTAGGGCAACTTTGTCCTTGGTTTTTTATAAAAGGAAATGGGTTTAGGGTTTTGGGATTTTGGATCACCAGGGTTTATGCCCATTCTAGGTTTTATGGGACAATTGGTGTGATTTTTGAAACTTGAGGGACTATGTGGGTAACATTTGGGTTTTGTCCTTTTGTGGCTTTGACTTTTATTGACCAAGGTTTGACTTTTTGACTTTGCTTTCAGCTCTTGGCTTTGCATCTTTGGCTTCTCTTGTGCTCTTTCGTTTCCCGTGTCCGTGTTTGCCCGTTTTTTGACGGTTTTCTTGTGATTTTTGATATATCCGTACCTGCACACCACAAAAAACAAAAAAACAAGCTTATCTTTGCCATTTTTAGTCTGTTTTTTGGGTTTTTTTGGTGCCTTTTTAGGTGTTAACAGGTATGTGTATTTTACACTTATCAGTGATACTCTTTAGTATTCCCAATGACGAATGGAAATCCTTCCTGTGTCATCATCAAACAGCACTACGGTAGGTGACTTGGCGAGATTGATTATGAATTGAAACTTGTTATCAACTGGAAAGAAACGATGTGGTGCGATTTCATATGAGGAATCAATATTGGTTTCCAGGAAATGAATTGGACGGTTAATCAGAAAGATAGTTAACTATTGATTCACTGTATACGTGTTGTTCTGCTTTGAGACGTTACCGGTAATGAGACCTAGCAAGCATTGGTAAATATAATACATCTGTGTTTAGAAGACCTAGCTGGAGCTGGAAACCCTGTCAAGGAGGATTCTTTGAATCTACCTGATCACTTGGTACAATATTTTTACTTAAAATGGTCCTACAGGAAACCGTGTGGTTAATCTAACCAAATCCAGACGAATGACAAAGCCATATTCGTCCACACGCTTTATTGCTAACTGTTTTATTTCAGGATTCATATAAAGATGGAGATGGAGATGCCTCATTCCAGCTGAAGTCGGATTCATTACCACATGCTCATACTCAAGCTACAAAGACATACTATGTAACATCCGGAAATTTTCCGGAACCTATTTTAAATAATCAATCATATATATTATTTACATCTCTCGAGGGAAAGTTTATTAGAAACTTATTTGGTCGAAAAACGAAACAGATATATGGTATTTATACGCTGACGTATCAGAAACGAACCACTAAATACGTTTTCACAGCTCGACTTAAAAGCAATTTGATGTAAACGAAAATTCCTGAAAACTTTTCCAGTTTTGACCTAGAGACTGGGGAAACGAGCTGAAAAGGGCTTAAAAATCAGCTCGCAAAACATTTAACGAACAATATACAACGCGGACACACAAAAACAATTAAATTTGTTTTTTTAATTATCAGTATTTATTTAATATTTTTATTAAATAAATTAGTCATCATTTTAATTAAGAGCGTTGTTGATAACGCGAATACTCGAGCTTAAAGCCATTTTTATTTCGGACGAGGCGAAACCGGTTCACAAAATAAATAACAGATATTTTATTTAATGTTATAAAATATTTATGAAATATTATCAAATAAATACTCATTATTATCGGAAAAATGATTTGAAAAACAATGGCGCGAGTTTCGCGACTCGAATCATTCGTTAAGTTCGTTTATCCAAAAACGAGTCCCGAACCATTTTATGAACAATCTATATAAAGTAAAGTTACAAAATGAACACCCTCAACTATATTAAACTTTTCACTTTTTATTTGAAAGTTTTAATATATATATAAAATTTATATATATTTATCTTTCATCTCTTTTATACACAAACACAATAAAACAAATTAAACACTCTCTCCCTCTCCCATTATCCGGCCACCTCCTAACACTGCCGGCCACCACGGATTACTGTGCCACACCCTGACGTCCGCACGCCGGAAAACTTTTCCCGGTGGCATTTCGGACCAAGCCAAAATATCTACTCCCATCACCGGATCTATCAAACCCCCTTAACCTACTGCCCTCTCCTCGCGCTTGCCGACACCCGTACACCACCACAGCCGCACCATGGATCAATTCCACACATCAATCACCCACGCACCACCAAGGGTGCGGCTGTTTGTTATAAATACCCACAAGGGTGCGTTTGACAGCCCACAACACCACGCAAGGGTGTTTGTTTCGGCGGTTCCACGGCAGCAGAAAAGGGTGGGTCAAAACCACCCAAAAATGGGTCCGTTTGGTTTGTACACCGCCATAGGGAGGGGGGTTGCTTGGATTTTAAGCCAGTCAGAGGAGCGTTGTGGTTTATTATAACTCTCACAATAAGGGTGCGTTTGGGGTCTATAGCAGTTAGGGGTGTTTGTTTTCGGGGTTGGCAGCCCAAGGGGGTGTTTGTTTTGAGTTTTGGCAGCGAGTCGGGTGCGTTTGGATTTGTTATAGTCGCACAAGGGGGCGTTTTGATTTCTGTCACCAGCCTAGGGTTGTGCGTTGGGGTTTGGTTTATAAAGATAAGGGTTGCGGCCTTGTGGGTTTGGTATAACACCAAGGGTGCATTTGGGTCGGGTCAGGCTGTGGGACAGCCCGGGTTTGTGGGTTCGGGTAGACCCGAAAAAGGGTGTGTCGGGTTGTTTGGTCATCGGGGTTGGTTTGGCTGCCACCACTAGGGCGCGTTTGGTTGGGTTGGACAGCCGGGGGGAGGGGGTGTTCATGTTGGGTTGGTGGAGGTTACCAGCCGTGAGAGGGCGGCAGCCGCCACCAGGGGGTGTGCTTGGCGGGCTGCCGCCGCTATAGGTTGTGTTCAAGGGTGTCGGGTTAGCCCTAAAGGGGTGTTTGTTTGTTGTAATTATTTAGGGTGCGTTTGGTTTTTGTTTAGAAACAAAGGGTTCGGTTGGTTGTGGGTTCACAGCCGGGACAGCCGGGGGGGGGGGGGACAATTTGGGTGTTGTTTGGTTAGCAGCCGGGACAGCCATAGGGTTTCGTTGGGATGGGTTTAAGCTGTCGAGGGTCCATTTGGCTTTTAAATCAATAAGGGTGCAGTTGGTTTTTAAATATAACAAGCCGGGAGTTTGGTTTGGTTTTCGTTTGGGTCTTGAAAGCGGGTTGGCTGCGGGGCTGCGGTGGTTGGCGAATCACAAGAGTGTCGGGGTTGGGTTGATAGTGTTTCGATAGGGTGCTTTGGTTTTTACTCCACGAAAAAAGGGTATGTTTGTGGTTTTAGCGAAGCGGCAATCGAAAATAACGAAAGGTTTTTATAATATTAAAACGGACATACTTTTATTGGTGGTTTATATCGGTTAAATAAAAATAATATTTATTAATTGATTTAATTTAGCATATTAACGATATATTATATATGTTATATATATATTTATATATATCTATTATATATAATATATATATGTTATATCCTAGGAAACGCGGACATTAGGATATTTGGAAACGCAAGATAATCACAATATATTATGAGATATATATATATATATATATATAATATATATTATATATATATATTTGATTGTAAAGGAAAATGACGAGTTTACGGAAATGGAAAACGAATATATGATTCGGGAATTTCATGGCGAAGTGTACATAAACTTTTATATTAGTAATTATACCAAAAGTTATATATATAGTTATAAACCGATAAAAAGGGCCCTAAAGTTATATTTTAAATTATATTAAAGTATAACTATACTATAACCCCTGACAACGGCACGTAAAGCTATATTTTCACCCCCCCCCCCCTAAGACGAACTTATTTTAGACACGGGACTTGTCAAAGAACGGAATTTTATTTTATAAAAATATTTAGATGATTCTTTATATTGGTTATAAGATTATCAAACATTGGTTGTTTAATTCATAACGTTAAGACATGTGTTCTTACCATTATTCAAAGTCTGTTTTATTAAGTAAATTGTAATTGTAAAAAACTATTTTGGATTATTTAATTATCCACACTTATTATATAATACTGCGAGGAGTATTATTTAATTTTCACTAATTCTTTGGATTAAGTGTCCTTTGTGATATAAACTCACGGTGCATGAAGCATAAAGGTTATTTTTATATGTATATATAAAGTATATATATTACCACAATTTGGGAATAGTATAAATTTATTTATTTAACCAACACCATACCATTACAACGTTAAATCTAATCTTTATCAAGAATCGCGTTGATCCATAGGAACAATTCTTCGGGGAAAATCTTAAACTCATTGTCTTAGGCTAGTGGGACTTAGCGTTAAGACTAGTTGAAACTTCTTGACCGAGCCGTTTCATCTTCCGTTATGTCGGCATATCCGATGCCTATTCATCAATCGTTCTTCATCATCAATGTGAGTTCATAACCTCGCTTTTCAATCTTTTGAATGTTTATAAACCCGCGAGGGGGAATACATGCTTGTCTACAAACTCTTTACTTACTGAGTTATCCATTAACAATGTGATTGTTTTTAAAGGATAGTGTGAGTACTTATTAGACTACGTTTTATGTGTTTTACATATATTTTTGGGGGGAGAATCATGCTTGTGCAAAATCTGTTTGCAAACCTCAATTACTATGGTCGATTACAATAGTTTGTTTACATGAATGTTTACAACTACATTTACATGATTGATTACCTGTTTGGTTTACATACTCATTTATATATCTCGCGAGGAGATACAATACTTGGTTACACTTATGAACTCGTTTGGGGATAAGAAACATATGCATGGGTTTTTATAATTGGACGCAAGTGGTTAATTTTCATGATATGATTACGTGTTTGCCTAAGTAGCGATAATCCAAATTGTGCCCACTATCATGAACATAAATCACCTGGAGGCGTTGAGCTTGGAATGTTTATAAATAGTATTTATTTGGGATGACAATCCCATGTCCTTTTCGCGAGTGATTAGCTATCATTGAGAAAACGAACGTAACTTATACCATGTCGAAACTATAGGGATGTTCTCGGGTTTAGAACATCACCACGGGCAATGTAGGCCATTAATTTGGTATTCATACACGTCAAGCTTCAGTGTCATGGACTTAGAGCAACGTAATTACATTTTTGTGATGTTTGCATTTGATGCATTATCACGGGGGAAATCTTGCGGTCCTACACTTATACATTTTAACATAAATATTTGGAATATTTTTGTGGTGGATTTGACTATCATGCATATTTTGAACAAATGTGGTCCATTCATACATACGTTTTTGTGACCATTTGGGGATTGAAATGGTCAGGCATATTTTACAACTCTTTGAATTATGACATTCATACATACAGTTTAGGGAACATACAAGGTTTGAAACGGTCATGACTAAGCTGTTACAATGGTTTGATTTCTAAAAATCATACATATATTTTGGAAGGACATTTAAGGATTTAAATGGTCATACAATCATTTTATGATACTGTAGGGAGACAGTGATCATTAAACGTTTTACAGGGTACTGTGATGACACAGTGGACAAATTCATTTATTGGAACTTACGTTCATACTTAAACTAACCTATGAACTCACCAACTTTATGTTGACCTTTTAAGCATGTTTTTTCTCAGGTATGAATATATGCCTACGGAATTTCTTGAAAAGTGCATTGGAGTTATACATTCAAGCTTTTTCATTGTGACTGCAATTATGGGACAAATGTATATTAAATTCAAAATTTTGATTAAGTTCAACAATGTTATTTTCAACAACACATTTAGAGGTTGTTCTCTGTATCTAGCGTTGTGTATTATGAAGTAAAGCCCCAGGACACACTTTTTCGCTCTTGCGACACGAATTTTGGGGGTTGTTACAGATTGGTATCAGAGGCACTTGCTTTTGAGAACTAGGTTGCATAATTTTACCCTAGATATAGTCGTTTTCACAAAACATTGCATCACATCAAAATTTTCAAAGTGCATAAACGCTATTGGATTATGTGCTTACATTACGTGATGCGTTAAGTGCTTACGTGACAGACATATATGTAATAAATATGCTTTTACAATCTTTTGGTACATCGCAGTTTATTTACTATAAGAAGTATATTTATATAAATACCGAGCATTTCTTTGAAGACATTTGTGAGTTGCACAAATGGTCTCAAGTATACCTCAGACATTGTGAGTTATACAATGGTTCTCTTTTTTACCCTCAGCATTGTGAGTTATACATGGTTCATTTTACTTCATGACCTTGTGACTGTTGCGCATTGTTCTCAATTCGTTTCTCAGACATTCGTGAGTTAAACCAATGGTCTCTAAGGATAATATTTTTTCTTCTAGTTGTATACTATATTTGTATTACACGAAGACCGTCATATTTTTGTATTTCTTGAACTTATGTATGAATCTATGTATTACATGTCTATGTTAATGGGCGGGAATTGTAATTTGGGATTGAATTAGATAATTGCTATGTTAACAAAGTCCGTCACAGTTCTGTTTTATGGGCATATGTATAAATCTAAGTATTACAAGTCTTGTATGGGCGGGACTTGTAATAGGAGGATTTATATGATAATTGCTATGTTGACTGGTTCATCGAGACTTTTACCTGGGTTACTCTAACCAAGGTACTCATTACCTATCTTGAACTCTAGGTCGATATTTTTGGGTAGTTTTACTCCCTGTCTCCGAAGACGAGTTTGGAACACTCGTCCCATACTCATTAGAGCACATGCATCGTCATGTCATCCATCACCTTGAAAGTTATGTGGGTACGCGTATTGCATCGGGAATTATTAAGTAGGATGATTTATAATCTGTTTATTTGAAAGGATTGGGACGCCTCTTCAGTTAAATAAATAAATTATAAATCACCGAACCATAAGTTTATCAATTGATTATTTACATAAATTAGGACGCTTCTTTATGCAAATAATGAATTATAAATGAGTGGGCTTAATGGTATCCGATATGACACGAGTATGAACCTAAATTCGAAAATCGCCAGAATCTGTTGAAAAGGGTCTAGAAACACAATCGTGTTCTACCACTCGACAGAATCTTAAGGCCTCACTTGGGACTACCTTATCTCATTCTTGAGTTATTACTCTTGCCGTTGCTAATCCTCGCGATCACGAACTGTTCGTGGAACTAACAGACTTGTTACACACTTGAGTTAATGGAGTTGATTCGTCCTCAAACTAGCGACTGAGTACCATAATCCGTCGTCTATCGCATAAGCTCTTCCGCGAGCTCCTCCCATTTGTTAAACTTTATTCTGGGAATATTGTTTCTCGAAATGTCCTCATTCTCGGCATCCCATCACCATTTGTTATAGTTATTGTCGTTATGGTTACTGTTGTTGGGTCCTGGAGCGGTCCCAACTGGTACAACTTTATCCAATAGGTAATGCAACCCCTCCTTAAACCAGATAAACACCCACCGACGAAACAGATAGTCGGACTATTTCATTTCGGGCCACTAGTAGGAAGACTTAGGTCGCGATACATCCTAGTAACTCTCCACCTCAAGCCAGTTAAGTTGGGTACTTACATACCATAAGTTCACGTTGAGTGATCATCCGACATTACAGTAGTAGAAACGAGACTCCGACCTCAGACGGTTTAGAAACTTTTTATCAAACCACATCACGTGCTACACTTTTCTTTTGATGATTGCACTTTAAAAGATTTGTTTTTTATATACTGGTCAAATCACTCATAAGATCTGTAAAGATATTTTTTTTTGAGATTACCCTTTTATGGATTAAATATCTGTCAAACTTAGCCAAAATTTTTGATATATTGAGAATTGTATCGAAACATACAAAAACTTTGCTGAATAAAGTATCATCCGTCTTGTTGGAACTGGTTTATTAAATCTTAAATTTTTTCTTGGTCCACACAATCGGATTAACACAAAAATTTAAATTCTCGGACGAGTTTCTTTACTGGGTAGGTATTGTAACATCTCGGCAATTTTTGTAAATTTTAAATGACAATTTTAAACTTTTACCTTTCAGGTCCGAATCTTATCCTTTTTGACTTAAAAAACTAATAACGATCTTTATCGTCACAATAAAACCGATTACCGCGTAACCTGGTAAAAATTTTTGGAACAAATTTTAAAAAATAATCATTTTATTAGTACACATCTCTCCATTGGGTAAGTTATTTATAACTTATTGAATTACGAAAAACACAAAATAAAAAATATAATAAAGAATATATAAAGTTTCATAGCTGGTTTTATAAAAAACGAACGCACAAATCATGTTTTCATATTTCGGATCCTAAAGCAATTTGATTACAACGATATTCCTGATGACGTTTTAGTTTGCCCGAAACCTGGAAACGAGCCAAAAAGGGATAAAACAGCCCCGCAAAGTTCTGAAAACTACACACAACAGATACCGACACACAAAAATATTTAAATTTATTTTTTATTATCACTATTTATCTAATAAATATAAGTAAATAAAATTATTTAGATGTTTTTACGTATTTAGCGGTTAATGTGTTGAATTAAACGCAATAGCCGAGTTAAAATTTCCTTTTTATTTTTAACCAAGTCACAAAATAAATAATAAACGTTTTAAATAAATTTATAAAACGTTTACGAAAATTAGTCGAGTGAATACTCATTTTTATCAGAAAAATAATTTAGAAAACAATGGCGCAAGTTTCGTGTTTTGAATCTTCCGTTAAGTAGCTTAAACGAGTCCCGAATCATTATTTACCAAAAATTACACTATTGGTCCTTCTAGTAATATTTACATGAAACACCCTAGACTATTACACACCTTCTATTTTGTTTATAAAACTTTCATATGTATATATAAGTAACATTTAGGGTTATAATCATTCATTTTAACCCTAGCAATATACACACACTCTATCTCTAAGATCTTTCCCGGCGCCCCCCATATCATTTCCGCGAGTACTCTCCGCGACCCCACGCCGAACCGCCAACACCACCTCTACCATCTTCACACCACAACGATCGCCACCATCTCCAACCTAAACACCATTGTCCTCCTCACACCGTCGCACTCCACCACATCTACCTTCACCTCCATCTACATCACACCACCACCTCGTTCGACCACCAGTCAGTCAACTTCGCGTTTGGTTTTTAAAATAACACCTCAAGGGTGCATTCTGTCCTTGTCTCAGGACCGATAAGGGTGCGTTCGATTGGTTATAGCACTATAAGGGTGCGGTTGATTATGTAACATAGTTAGGATTCGTTTAGCTGTTATAACACCTTAAGGGGTGCGTCCTGGTTTGTAGAAATTGCACCCGAGGGATCTTTATGGTTTTGTTCATGACCAAGAAAAAGGTAACGTTTGGCTTGTAAAAATCATAGCTAGGGTGCGTTTATGTTCGAGGTTGAAGCCACCCACACGGTGTGTTTATTTATTTATTTTTTTTGGCTGTACAAGCCAACGACGGGTGTGTTGGTGTTGTTCGCCCAAGCATGGAGGTGTGTTGGGTTAGCACGAGACTAGTACCACTGGGCCGTTTGTTTTCTCGGGTTTCGCGAAGAAGGGTATGTTTGAGGTCCGGAGTCACACAAGGGGCTGAGTTTGGGTATGGTTTGCACCAGCTTAAGGGTGCACTTGGTTTGTGTTTCAGCCGACTAGGCAAACGCTTGGTTTAGAATATAACTGAGATAGGTTTTTGCGTTGGGTTAATGGCAGCACCACGAGGGTGCGGTTGGTTTTACAAACCACCAGCCATGGGATGCGTCGGGTTGGGCCTATCACCACAAGGGTGTCGGGGTTAGTTTTGCAACAAAAGGGGGCGTTTGGCTGGCTTGTGTAGCAGACAAGGGTGTTGGTTCTGTGGTAAAGCCCCAAAGGGGTGTTTTGTTTCTGGAACAACCCATATATGGCTGTTTGGTTCCGCCGTTATGGTGCGTTAGGGTTGCTGCGGAACAGCATGGTGCGTTTGGTTTTATATAAAACACCACAAGCGTTTGGAGCTGGGTTTATGCATACAGGGTTGTTTTGGTTTGGTTGTAGCGCCAAACGAAAGGGTTTTTGGTTTGCAGAAACAACATGAGGGGGGTGTTTGTTGTATATGTAGTTTGGAGCGGTTGGGTTTAGCGAAAACCAACAAGGGTTCGTATTCCGTTATACACTTGACTAATAAATATAACACGAGACTTTATAAATTATAAAAACCGGATTAAATGGTGGTTAATGGTTAAATAAATGTGATCATAAATTATTAGTCTCGCCATAATAATATATTGATCAAACAGAGTAGATTGCAATACGAATTAATAAAAAAATGATTAAATTAATTATAAATTAAAGATTTGTTAATTTGCAACACTCAATAACCGGATAAAACAAACGGAAACTATAATTTTACAAATGGGATAACTATTTTTAGCAAACGTCAAGGAAACAATATAATAGATTATAAAATATTATGTTATATTTTATAATTGTCAACTAGAAATTAGCATCATAACCTTTGTAAAAGCTTTAAAACATAGTGTACCTGATTTGTAACTTTAAAACGTACGATTTCTTTTATGCTAAGAACTTTTAGTTGGTTAAAATGGGGATTTTTCTAAACTTGCCAAATTATTTCGTTTAATCATTTACTCACATATTCTTAAACAATATTTGCAAAGTATCATCTATTTCAAATTATTCATCTGATTGTTTGTCTTATTATATAATTCATCATACGAATTATATAATTGCTTATTTTTTCATATGTAATATATACGGGATATATTACATACTCTGCTATATGATTCATCATATGAATCACGTATGCTTTCGATTTATTTATTTAACCAACCACCAAACTATTACAACTTTAAATCTAAATCTTTTAACAACGAGTCGCGTTGATATAACCATTCATCGGGAGACCCAAATACATTATCTTAGGCTAGTGGGACTAGGCGTTAAGATTAGTTGCAACTTCTTGGTCGAGCCGTTCCAGTTTCCATTTTGTCTGGCGTTTAATGTGCGCATTTCCCGCCCATCGTTCTTCATCATCGATGTGAGTTTATAGCCCCTCTTTCACTTGTTTTACATTTACTTTAACTAATTTGGGGAGAATACATGCCTACAATAAAACTGTAACATATTTGTTCACATATCTTTTACATACTATTCTACAACACTTGGTTCACATACTGTTGATTTGCAATTTCATTACAAACGACATTTACATGATTGATTACAAATGGTTTTACATACTTATTTGCATAGGCTCGCTATGGGAACTTTATTTGACATTATTTTTGGTCACGATGCATACTTTACATTGGAAATATTTCGGATTACGATTGTTGGGCGCCTGCGGGCCAACAACATTACATGCCCGTGTGTTCTTGGAGGGAACACCCATAGGAACACATTATTTTGTATCACTGTCCGAAATCGGTACATACAACATTGTCTATCTACCGTCACAGACACTCATAACTGTAAATCCACCTTGAGGTGAGCGCGAATATTGATGAAATAGATCTATACGGGTGTGGATCCCTGTTCGGGTTGATTATAAGCATCGCGCAGGTACGAACATTATAGTGTGAATGTCTACGCGAAATGATATAAAATAGATCTATTCGGATTTGACAACCCCCGTTCGGTGTACTAGCTATCACGTGGGATCGAACGGTATAACATAATCGGTATCACGTGGACTGCAGGGCCCCCGACAAATACATACTTGAAACATTTTGGAGACATTAAATTTGTCATGCATTATTTATAAAAATATTCGGGATAAAAGATTTGAACTTTTGAAACGTAAAATGGGTCGTGCATAGTTTATAAATATTTTTCAGACTGGATGACACAAGTGGATAAATATATTTGTTGAAACTCACATTCATATTTAGGAACTAACTATGAACTCACCAACTTTAATGTTGACCACTTTTAAGCATGTTTTTCTCCAGGTGAATTAGATGCCTGATTTAGTTGATGTGCATTGGAGTCTTTACATTTCAAGTTTTTCCATGGTGAAGCAATTATAGGACAACTATATTTTTGATTTCAAGAAAATTAACGAGATTCGTTTTACAAACGAACACCATTTAGAGGAGTCGTTCTCTGAATCTTGTGCTATTGTATTATGAAGTAATACCCCCTGACATATTTCCGCTGCGACACATTTTTGGGGGTGTTACACGGAACAGTACACTTGTTAAGGCTGCTCGAACGATGCTTTCAGCTTCTAAGCTTCCATTATCATTTTGGGCTGAAGCAGTTGCAACCGCATGCTATACTCAGAACAGATCAATCATTATATCGACTCATGGAAAGATGGCGTATCACATCATTAATGACAGAAAACCTTCAATAAAACATCTTCACATCTTTGGTTGCATTTGTTACATAACTAAAGATGGGGAAAATTTAGATAAGATGAAAGAAAAAGGGGATCCATGTGTCATGGTGGGATATTCTACTCAGTCAAAGGGATATCGTGTTTTAACAACAAAGAACACGCTTAATAGTTATCCTTCATATCAAGTTTGATGAAATCAAGAAAGGATGTCTAAATCACAACATTCAGACCCGCACACAAGACAAGAGATGTCTGTTGAAAATGTCTCTTCAGGCCTCGTTCCTCAAGGACAAAAGGCGTCAGATTATGAAAACTCTAACCCCGTGCCCCCAAGACAAAATGTTGTTCCTACAGCAGAGAAGACAGATTCATCACATCAAGAGTTAGAATTTCTCTTCGGTCCTTTAATTGAAGAATACTACACTCTAGCACACGGTCATGCTGAGGACAACAACAATGATCAAGCATCGAATGCATTATTTCAAGAAGCTAAATTTATCAATCCTTTTTCTACACGGGTACAAGAAATTGGTGAGTCTTCCTCACGCAACATTGATAATACCGATGTGCATTCATTTCAACCACAAAGTCATGATTACCGATGGACCAGAGATCATCCATTAGAACAAGTTCTTGGAAATCCAACCATGCCAGTTCAAACAAGACGACAGCTTGCCACAGATCCTGAAATGTGTATGTTCGCGCTCACGGTGAGTATTGTTAAACCGAAGAACATTAAGGAGGCAATGGTTGATTCTACATGGATCAATGCAATGCAGGATGAACTTCATCAGTTCGACAGACTAAAAGTCTGGGAACTAGTCGACAAACCATTTGGCAAGAATTATAAAAAGCTAACGTGGTTTATGGAAAACAAGAAGATGAAGAACAGACTGTCATTCGCAACAAAGCACGACTTGTAGCACAGGATTATGCTCAGAAGAGGGTATTGATTTCGAAGAATCATTTGCACCAGTTCTCGCTTGAAGCAGTTCGGATTTTCGTTGCCCTACATGCAGCACACAGTCTTTCCATCTATCTGATGGACGTAAAAACGACATTTCTTAATGGTCCCCGAAAGGAGGAGGTTTATGTTGCTCAGCCAGAAGGGTTCATTATCCAGATCATCCATAAAATGTCTACCATCTAGGATAGCTTTTGTATGGATTAAAGCAAGCTCCAAGAACCTGGTATGATAAACTTCCAACCTTCTTGATGTCCAAAGGCTTACTAAAAGGTACAATTTGACCCAACTTATGCATGAGAAATATACGGGGAGGAATATTTTTACTTGTGCAGATTTAACGTTGAGACATAATTTTTGGTCTACACCCTAAATATTCAAAAAGATTTGAAAGAAGTTAAATGCACATTAGTTTGAAATGTCCTTACTGGGGATAGAAGTTCTTTTTAGACCTATACAATCACCAGTCCCCTAAAGTACTTTTATCAATCAGGCCAAGTACCTTTAAAATTTCTAAAAAAGCATAAAATGGATAGAATTGTCACTCCCTTGGACACCGTTGGGCTACTAATCCTAAAACCTAGATGTATATTTGAGTAGAGAACCCGTAGACCAAAATGAATTAACGTAAGTCAAATCGGTCACTCATGTATTTACATCTAGTAGACCAGACTTAGTGCAATGCATAATGCTATTGTTGGCACGTTATCCAAGGACGACCACACAAAAGCATCTCAAGGAGGTCAAAAGAATCTTTAAATACCTAAAGGGTACCATTAACCTGGGACTCTGATATCCAAAGAGGACCTGGCTTTGAACAACTGCATTTTCAGATCGCAAGATCATACCGGATGCATGATACTCGTAAAAGCACTTTTGGAGGATACAGTTACTGTGGTGATAAGCTAGTAAATTGATGTTCAAAGAAACAAAACTCTCACTGGCGATGACCTTAGCAAAGGCAAGGACGCGGACGTTATCTCAAGTTTGCTCAAGTAATGTGGACCGAGGACACAACATACCAGATTATGGCTTCAACTAGCAACAAAATACCGTGTAAACTGCGACTCTCCGTTCATGCCATAGCAATATCATGCTACCCTGGTACAGCATTTCCGCGAACAAAGCACATCCATACTCGTAAGCATTCATAAAGGAACAGGTTGAAAATGTATATTTGAACTAATTTTGTCAGAACTGAATACCATTACTGACATGTCCCCTATGAAAGCCCTTCTTGAGACCGGATTTTAAGTATCATTCAGAAGGATTGGTATGAGACTGTTTGACTCCAGCGGATCTGGTGGTTCCTGACAAATGAGACTTCTTGATATCATCATCAAACATCACCATGTACATATTTTTGAGACAAGCAAAAACTACAAAAATATAAACTTCAAAAAGAAAATACAAAATCCAAAAATAGAAAATTTTCCAAAAAGGTTCTTCCTCCGACATGTCTCTTGGAATCTGATAACACTTACGTGCTTAGAATTGTCGATTAACATTGACACGGGTGTGTAAATAAGTTCGAGTGAGAGTGCAAATAGTTTCAAATAGTCATTTCTAATTTTCCTAATGGCTTATGTGCAAATATCAGTACATAACCCGACTTCCAAATAAAAGGAAGGTTTATACTTACTCACAACATGAAAAATTAACGTTTCCTTCTTCTCGTCTTAGAGCTATTCTACAAAGACATTCATGTTTTTAGCTTAAGAAATAAGAAGTGTACGTTTCAGTACGCTACCCTTACCGTTAGAAGAGAATCCTCTCTAACATATTGTTTTTCAAAATGTTTTGAATAAACGATTTTTTCAAGAATTTCTCCAATGACAATTTCATAATCTTTAAAATTGTGTGTTTCAAACACGCCAACCCTCACAATATTTTCAAAACAAGAACAATTTCTCAATTGGTCCTATTTTTGAGGGGGAGTTTTTAGAAAAAAAAAAGTTTTAAAATGTTCTTGGATACTCAATCAACGACAATTCATATGTATTCGAAAACAGAATCAAAATGTCCAAAACATCAGCCTGATAATATTTTCTCCCGACGAATTTTCAAGACATATGTTAATCAACAAAGGTATTTTAAAAAAACTAAGTGTTTATCATTTAAAATAAGGGGAAAGATGTAATATTAAAATTGATCTATTCACTCAATTGCTGAAAGTAAGAAAGTTTTATGGTTCGATCTTATACCCAACAACATCTTAATTTCATGACGATTCTGAAGTCATAAGGTGGTTTAGGTTTAGGATCAATCCAATATCCCAATCCAAAACCGAGATCACCCTAGATAATCCAAAGTTAGAATAGCAGTCCGTTGGTATGATTGAGATGAATGTATATGGGAATAATCCGACTAGATTGAAGCTAACACTGACAAAAGCACAACAAGGTGTTAGTAATGACGTCCTGGTAAGCATTGAAGGCGTTGAAGAATGAAAAAGAAATGTATGGATAAAGGGTCTAAAGAAAGAAGCCCTCCACACAACTTAAGGCAGAAACCGGGTCAATACATATGCTGTCAGAATCACAAGTTGATTGCTGACATTGAAAACGACATCATGACCCAGTGATGCAATGCACAACCCTTCCCAGCCATTCGGGTTTCTCTCACATAAACTTGTCTCATTTGTCACAGAGAATACACACTTATCTATCTGACATCTACTGCGAGATCATTGATATGAATAGGTGGCAAGCTGCTCAATGCCTCCGATAATAAAACCAAAATGCACGTAATCGAGTCCTAAGCCAAGAGATCAATAAAAATCTCATTAGAACACATTCCATTTCAAACACTTGTTGAAACAGCATCAAGTTTACATGCTGTTAAACAAGTTGTCCTACGCAATATCCTTGTGATATTTCCCAGATCACATCGAGTGATACTATAAGTATTCACAATGAAGATGGAAATCCTGCTTGAGTCAGCATCAAACAAGCTCTTGGTAGGTGACTTGCGAGATTCTATATGAATCAAACTTGTGACAACTGGATATCGATTTGGTCCAGTAAATGAATTGACGGTTGATGAATTTTATAAAAACTTAAAACTCGCGATGCGGTTACAAAAAACCTGTTTACCAGTAACTACGTCAGATTGTTTTCAAATCAATTTCTCGATTAACACTAACTAAACGCTGCAGTTAAAACATGGTGACATAGCCCAATCAACCAAAGTCGTTTCATTACCTACATATTCATAGCTCATCCCCTACAACGACAACTATCATGAAAGCTCAAGAATTAAAGACACCGAGACTTCCTCCGCAAACTCTGATTTGAAGCTTTTAAGATTAGGCATAATATACAGCATCCTGTAGGTAAAAAGACACACAGAGTCGCAAGATGGCAAAGACGATAAAGACAATGACAAAAGGCGACAATGTCCAGATCAACAAAGCATGAAGGTACAAACCTACAACTATAACAAAAGAAAGATAAGAAACACATGAGCTTTCACGACAAAAGCATTCTCATTTATCCCTCATGAAGGGGAGTTCAACAATGACTTACTTCGAGGAGATTGTTAGCCTCAAATATAAGCCCCGAACAAGGAAGTATTTGTTCATTACGTGTACGAGTACACGTCATTAATTAGTGTAATGTTGTAAAAGAAATAATCTCTGGAAACGGGCTCGAAATTAATCTAATATATATAAATTTTCGGTTTAATCCCAAGCAAAAACCCAGCCCGGTCCAAGTTAAATATCCCGCGCGTTAGTTTAACGCGACGGGGTATATAACTCTTTCTATTTAGAAAAGAGTTAGTTGTTAAAATAATATCTTTTCCTTTTCCAAAACTCTCCCATCTCTCTCTCGTCCCATCGGATCTCTCTCTCATTCTTACATTCTCTCTCTACAAAAACAACTCACTCTCTTTATCTCTTTTCTAGTTTGATTCGTGGTTCATTATATGAAGTGAAGTGATTACGGGATCCTATACTATACGACTTTGTATATTTTTCTAGATAGATGTGTTGGTATTGATTCCTTTATCTTTATGCCCTAGGACCTCCTTTTATACACCAAGGAGTCCTAGTCAATTTACAATATATTCCTAAGACTTAGAATATTCTCTATGATCTATTCTATAAATAACTAATACTTATCACGTAAGTAATCTTGATCTCTAAACAATCTTTATCCTTTCTTCTGTCTTTATCCTTTCTCTAGCAGTAGAAACTCTTTCAACAGTCTTAATCTTTAAGTAGTAGTAACTTATACACCAGTAGCATTAACTGTGTATAAGCAATAGTAACTACTTAGAATATTTTCTTTAATCTTCACCAGCAGTACTAACTTTACACTAGTAGTACTAATATATACTAACAGTAGTAACTATGAACTAGGAGTACTAACTTTATACTAGCAGCACTAACTACTTAGCATATTTTTCATTAAAGTTAATGAACATCACTAACTTTAGCTTAGCAGCAGTAACACAAACCTTAGCAGCAGTACATAAGATCATCAAGAAGTATTTTAATCTTAACAATCCTCCCCTAAACTTGATATTTATCTCCAAAATCATCAAGTTTCTTTATTGAAAGCTTCATTAATCACCAAGAGGATGCTTCCAAACACTTCATTCAGGTACATAGCCTTCCTTAAGCTGTTTCTTGACCAATCTAAGCAGCTCAAATGCCATTTCACACTCATAATCAACTTGAAGCTTCACATCATTGAACATCTGATGTAGTGTGTGATTTGTAAGTGGATAGATCTTCTCAACCAATAGATAAAATGGTATGGACTGCACTGTTACATAATGAACTCCACAAGAATCATAAAGCTTCCAGTTCAGCACTTTAACTAAACCTTGTTGATTCTTCCATACATTATCTTCAACATGATGTTCAAACATGGTCTTCAAATGATGAAGTAATAAATTATCCATGTAATTAACTGGCTCTGTCTTCTTAAATCTAAGCTTTGACTATACTCTAAAAACTTCTAGTCGTCTCGGTCAAAGTTTTTAAGCATCTTTCCAAAAGTTAAATACATATGAGTCTTACCATCTGCTCTGATAATTTGGAAATATCTTTTCTTCCTTTCTTAATAAATCTTGTAGTCAACAATGGTTGGAGATTTGATAGATAAAGGTGTAGCATCAATAGTTACATCATCTTCATCATCTGAAACTATTTCCAAACATTGATTAAGCTCTTCAGACTCTTTGTCTTCTTCCACTTTCTGCTTCTTAGAGCTTTCTTGTTCCAGCTCTTCTCTTGTTCTCTTTGAACCGCTCTCTTATGCTATCTCTGATTCTGCTTTCTTTGAATTCTCATTCCAAAAGGCTTTGTTTTTCTCCTTCGTTTGGCGACAGGTCGTCTGCTACGACGTGCGGGAGGTTTCTGTGACGGGGGGATCCGCAGAGACTATGAGTATGATATTCACCTTGGAGGGGCGAGTGCGTGTAGTCCGCATAATCTGGTGCTGAGTGATTGTGAGAGCGTCTTTCTCAATTCGTAGGTGCGCGAGCGTTAGGATGCTTGGACGCCGACTCGTTGAACAGTGCGTATAAAGTAATTTAGGCCCGTGCTTGCCGACAATACTCGTCACAGAGTGTACAGCGCGGGAGGGAGGAACTCTAATGACTAGAGGTCACTACAAATGGGGAGACGCACTTTTGCTTGGGGAGACTGATCCGATGTTTGGGGAGGGTGCGGAGGTTGCGCCTATGCATCTACTTTGCTACTACTATTTAGACATGAGCTCTGCTATACATATCTGGTCGAGGGTTCCGTGTCATACGTTCTACTCTCTCTCTAGTCAGATGTCTCGGTAATGCGTACAACATTCTTGCGAGATGCCGATTCTCTTGGCATTACATCATAGTATCGTTGACGGAGCCTTAGGGCGGTGACAGGGACGAGCTTTGATACCAAACGGGCGATCTATTATCAGCTTCAACGTGTTAGCTGAGAACAGGCTTCGCGTCTATGTCTGCTCTCGGACGTGGGGGGAGGGGTCCAGCTGCCGACTACGGATATCTTCTACTCTTCTTTTTTCTCAATACAAGGCTAGCTTTCATTCATGCTTCTGCAGACAACAGGAACAAACAGATGAAGTAAGATCACTTCATCACATCTATATTTAGTTCAAGCGAGAAACTATAGCCTCATTCATAGGCTTCACTTGTTTCCACCACAAGCTCTTAATCTAATCCTTGCCTTTGTCATGTAGGTTTTAGTAAAGATGTTTTGTTTTTGTAGTGTTGATGCAGTATCACCTCCTCATGGTTCTTGTATCACAACCTAAACCTGGTTTGTACAAACTCGTCAACTCTGCCAATGCTTGAGCTAAAGTAATTTCAACATCAGTTTATTGTAGAAATTTGTTTAGTTTTATTTGTTAGTAACCCCCCCCCCCCAACCCCCCCCCCCCCACCCCCAAGCACTAACCGGAATTTACTGGCAGTACTAACTGTTTCTTCAGCAGTACTAACCAACTTAGCCTTTTCAATAATAGCAGTAACTTCTTCAACCACACTTCTTGTTTCCTCGGTAGTTTTAACAACATCTACATTATCAACAATCACCTCATCACCATCTAAGTCATTAACACCAAACATATCTTCATCAGTGTGAACATTGACCAAGTAAATGTCTTTATTAGCATCAATATCAGTTATCCTCCCCTGTTTGGATGCATCCTCTTCACCCAAACCTTCATCTTCAGAGGATTCTACCCTTCTTGATGAACCAACTCTGTACATTCTTTTAAGCCCATGAGTTCTTGACTTATTCCTCCTCTCTAGCTTCTTGACTCTCTTTTTCAAACTTGCAATCTCATTAGTTTGAGTGGTCTCTTTAGTCTCCAAATCAAGAACCCTTTGTTGTAAATTTGTACATAATGGCATCAATTCATTAAGTTTTAGACTATCCTCATCACTTCGAAGTGTGTTACCTCTTGCGAGCAGTGGATCATTAGAAAGTTTAGATACATTCTCAGACCTAGTCTGAGCAATGGTATCCCCCATGGTTTCCTGGCACCTGAGACCACCACCTGAAGTAGTTTCTTGGGAACCACCTTCATTAGGTGTTGCCTTGGATTGGGTCTAATTTATGTTACCCATGTCCTACTCTACATCTAAGCTAGTAGCAGTAGTGGCAGCCCTTTCCAAACTGTCATCCATCTCCTCATTGACAGCCTCATCTGCTACATTGTCTGTAGGACCACTAGACTGAGGTATCTGAGTGTCCTTTCTCTTTGGCTTCCTAGGTTTTTGTTTCTTTTGAGGTTTACATGTTGATGGTTGAATAATAGTCGGTGTGTGATGGGGATCAGTGGGATTTGCTGAACCTTTACCTATTTCTGCTTGAACTTGTACCACCATTGTTTGGAATAAATGTGTTTCCTTCCAAAAAACCTTCCTACCCTTTCGCGGTTCCTAAAAATCTTCTTAGTGTGAGAGGGTGCAATATATATCCTCTTATGATTTGACATCCCTTCAAGTTGTTAATCCAAAAAGACTTGCACAAACCTTTAATACATCAAGAATTTGTCAGATACATTCTCCAGGTTTTTAAGCATACTTTCAAAAATGTACTTAGAATAGTTAAACTTTTGGTTTGTAGCTAAACAGATGATTGCAGATGCCATAGTGCTAATAAACTCATTCCATGCAGTAGTCTTTGAACTTAGACATTGTATAATCGTATGAATGAGGAATTTCCATTGTTAGGAGAAGAATGCTTTATAGAAAGTGAGTTTTTGTGTAATTTGCTCATACCCATCAATGTAAGCTGTTCAAAGATGGCAGAATTGGGTAGACAATCAAAACCTTCAGCATCTTCTAGTTGAAGATCTCTTCTCATAGTTGATTCAGTTATGATTATCTTCTTTCCATCCACTAAGGCTTGTAACTATACTTCCCCTTATAGTTTGTTTGGCATTTGACAGTAGCCAGACTGTTTATGCACAAAATATATATAGTGGGATTAATCGTTAGTGCATATCTTATAGGATTTGCATTCAGAAAATCCACTATCTGCTCAAACCCTTCACTTTCTGCGGGTTTAGACAAAAACGCGACCAAATTGTGAGTATCTGCAAACTTTAGATCCGCCATTTGTGTTGGGTTTTGATGATGAATGATAAAATTGAGTTAGGGTTTGTGATTAGAGAGTATATGAGTGAATGAAATTGATTAAATGAGTGATTGAAACCCTTAATCGAAGTATTTATGAAAATACCCTCAACAGCATTAACTGTCACCAGCAGTAGTAAGTTATGCCTGGCAGCATTAACTTTCAACAGTAGTAGTAAGTTTATGCCTGACAGCATTAACTTCTAATAGCAGTAGTAAGTTTATGCCTAGCAGCATTAACTTTCACCAGCAGTTGTAAGTTTATGCCTAGCAGCATTAACTTTCACCAACAGTAGTAAGTTTATGCCTAGCAGCATTAACTTTCACCAGCAGTATTAAGTTTATGCCTAGCAACATTAACTTTCACCAGCAGTATTAAGTTTATGCCTAGCAGCATTAACTTTAGGTCACCAATATTAACTCCAATTCCATGTCCAAACCTCGTATCCTTTTTTAATAATATTAACTCCTTTCATTTTTTCAACTCACTCAGTTCTCTCAATTCTTTACTCATTCAAATCAATCTGTTTGTTTTTATTTTCACACATCTCTCCTTCTGTTTTTATTCTCACCAATTATCTCAATTCTTTTTCTCACCAAATCACTCTGTCTGTTTTTATTCCATACAACTCTCTTTTTATTTCTAGCAACTTATGGTTCATACAATTCTTTTTCTCACCAAATCACTCTGTCTGTTTTTATTAACCAAGGCCCGTTTGTGGCCCGTTGGTATTTCTAGCAACTTATGGTTCGAAAAACTTACCCTAGTGATATCAATATTCATTTAACGTATTTCTACTCGTACCTTGTATGCAAACTTTATTTGTCCTCGACGTATATGTTCCTAGGCCACATCGTTATACGTTCTTTGAATGTTTACGTATAGTTTTCTTATATTTTCGTGCCTAGGGTTATTGTTTATGTTGAAGTCACTAGTTTATCCCTAACCATCATTGTACATGTGTTTTAACGAGTCCTCGCCCACACAAATGAAATCCTATGCCACATTAGGCACGCACACTTTATATATATCGCGATATACGTTTAAAAATTTAAAAGGAAATGATATTATGAAACGTAAAGTGTTTGTTGCGACTTACAAAGGTCCCGATAGCATTTAGATGGTAGGAGTGGCCCGTGTAGTATACAAATCCTAGCTCGTTAACTCTTGTGTGATAACTAGATGCTATAGGTTCGAATGAAAAGAAGTGGGAGGTGTTTGCTTGCGGTTTGTATCCCGAACAAGAGAAGAGAGAGTTTAAGGTGTGTGTGAGTTAACAAGAGTGTCAAATGTGAGATATGAATGTATATTTATAGGCAAATGAAGCTAGTTAGGTTCCTTAGTTCTAACCAAGCAAAAGTCGAACCCTAGCTTAGTGGTTTAGGGGTTTTCTAGTTAGCCACACATGTTTTATGCTAAACCACTCAAGTACCACTCTTAATGACTAAATATATTGTACAAGATTAGTTTGATACTTGAAATTCTTATGTTTTTGTGGTTTGATGCTCCTAGCCGCGGCCTAAGGTAACGGGAAAGAAATGGTTATTAAACCATTGGTTATTTGGCGTAATAAAGACATTAAGTACATCCGTAATAGTTTGGGATGTACTAGTACTTTAAGATTGTTTAGAAGATTTGATTTAGCTAGTATACACTAAGGGCAATTTATGTGGCTTTCCTTGTACCCACATTCGGCTATTTTATGTTACTAACACAAGATTTGGTCAAGTTTTGTGTTTAGGCATTTAAATTTTGTATTGGTTTGAGTCTAGGTAATTCCTAGGTATTTCCGGGGTTGCGTCATAAATAAAGAAAATTGTATTTTATTGCGACACCAATCCTTTTACGTGGCCAATAAAAATAAAATACGCAAAGTACATAATTATCTTCTTAATAATTATTTCTTACTTGGTTGATGTAAACCTTAATTTATTTGATGACCGTTTACATTTATTGATTATTTTTAGTCTACACGATTTAGCTTAAAGGTAAATATTAAAAGTAGAGCGCGTATCGGACTAAAATAAATAGTGATCATTAATAGAGTCGTACCATGACATGAAAATGAGAAATGTTACAGTCTCCCACCCGTTAAAAGAGAATTTAATTCTCAAACATAAGACCTTGCAGTGGATGACGAAAACCCGGTTGTGTGAAAGAGTTTGGGGATTTTTGCTTGAAACGAATCTTCACGTCCAGTGTACTCAGGGCCCCGCCTAGAGTTCCAGCGAACCTTTATCCAATGGTACTACCGGCTTCGCTTTAATCGTTGATCTCCCGATCATGATTTCAATGGGCCTTCAGAAACTGAAGCTTATCGTCAACATGAATTCCTTCTAACGGCATGACTATTGGTTCGTCGGCATAACATATTCTTCAGATTAGAACACATGAAAGTATGGTGAACTCTGCTCAACTCTTGAGGAAGTTCCAGCGTGTAGGCGACTTTCCTAACTTTTGCTAACACCTTGAAAGGTCCGACATATCTTGGGTTCAGCTTACCTCACTTACCGAATCGTACGACCCCCCTTTCAAGGTAAGACCTTGAGCATAACTCTACCCCAATCTCGACCTCCATCGCTTTTCGTTTCGATCAGCGTATGCTCTTTTGTCGATCCTGTGCACTTGCATCCTTTGCTTGAATCAGGAAGATCTTTTTCCATTGTTCTTGGATTAATATCCGGGCCAGTCCCCCCCCCCCCCCCCCCAGTTTTTTTGTTTTTTTTTTTAGGCCATCCCTAACTTCGGCCCAGCACACGTGATCGACATTTTTGACCATACAGTGCCTCATAAGGGGGGGCCTTTATGCTAGCGTGATAACTATTGTTGTATAAAAACCACCATGGCAAATGCTTAACCCAATCTTTGCCAAAATCGATCACAAGCAGTAGCAGTCCTCGAGAGTTTTTGAATGGATTCCTCTCGCTCATGGCCGTCAATTCTAGATGAACACAGTGCTCATACTACTATCTGCACCCAAAGCTTATCTGAAAAAATGATCTCCAAAAATTTGAAGTGAATCTTCCGTCACGATCACAGATAATTGAGGCAGGTATCCCGTGTCTTGCCACTATCCTGTTCAGGTACAACCTTGCCAACTTGTCCAATGGATCATTCTCCCTTATTGGCAAGAAGTGAGCAGATTTTGTAAGTCGATCCACAATCACCCAGATGGTGTCAAAACCTTGTGACGACCTAGGAAGTTTGGTGATAAAATCCATTCAAGATAGTATCCCACAACCACTCGGGGTAATTTCTGGTATTACTAGCAATCCCGATGGCCTTTGATGTTCGGCCTTGACCCTTGCACATGTCAGGCATTTGCTAACATACGTGGCGATGTCAGCCTTCATGTTTGGCCACCAATACAATTTCTTCACATCTTGGTACATCTTTTCGGAACCGGGATGGATAGAATATTTTAACTTATGGGATTCGTGCATAATCACGGATCTTAAGTCTCCATAGCAAGGTATCCAATTCCTGCTGTGTAAACATAGTGTTCCATCGGCACGCGGTTCCAATCTCTCCCTGGGTATATCCCTTCGGATTATACCGCCTACATCTCTCATTCACGAGAATTCTTCTGGTTTCTGGGCTTCGATCTGAGCTTCTAATTTTCGTTTGGGGAGATCCAAACCAATTGTCATAACTAAGGCTCGAACCTACAGTGGCTCAATCCGTTCCTTACGGCTCAGCGCATCGACCACTACGTTTGCTTTCCCTGGATGATAACGAATATCACAATCGTAGTCACTCAATAATTCCAGCCAACGACGTTGTCTCATGTTAAGCTCCTTCTGATCGAGAATGTGTTGTAGTCATCCCCCCCCCCCCCGCTTTTATGGTCGGTGACCTGTGCATCTGGTTCCGTATAGATGTGTCTCATATCTTTAGTGGAACCACTACCTGAACCCAAACTCTAAATCATGAGTGGTGTAGTTCTTCTCGTGAACTATTAACTGTCGAGAAGCATAGGCAATCACTTTCTCTCTCTGCATTAGCACATCACCTAAACCCTTGTGTGACGCATCATAGTAGACCACAAAGTCTCGCTCCCCTCAGGTAAAGCCAGAATTGGTGCACTGCACAACTTCTGCTTTATTAACTAAAAAGCGTTCTCCTCATTTTCTCCCCAGTCGAACTTGATTCCTTTCTGAGTAAGTTTCGTCATTGACTTAGCAATCTTTGAAAATCCTTCGATGAATCTTCGATAGTAACCAACATGACCTAAAAATTGGCGGATCTCCGTTGGTATCTTGGGAGATACCCAATCTTTGATAGATTCTATCTTGGCTGGATCCACATGTATGCCTCAACTATCAATGACATGTCCGAGAAATTGTACCTCGAATCCAAAATTCACATAGTAAAACTTGCAACAACTTCTCTTACTTAAGCAATTCCAAAATTGCTCCTTATTTTTAAGGTGTTCTTCACGCTCCCATTTCGTCTTTTGAATAAATAATATGTCATCGATGAAGACAATTACGAACTTATCCAAGTAAGGCTTGCACACTCGGTTCATGAGGTCCATGAATATTGCAGGTGCGTTTGTCAGTCCGAATGGCATAACCTGGAACTCGTAATGGCCATACCGAGTTCGAAATGCCGTCTTTGGAATGTCTTGCTCTCGTACTCTAAGCTGGTGATATCCTGATCTTAGATCTATCTTCGAATAAATACTGGATCCTTGAAGTTGATCAAATAAATCGTCGATCCTTGGAAGTAGATAACGATTCTTTACTGTCAGTTTATTTAACTCACGGTAGTCGATGCACATCCTGAACGACCCATCCTTCTTTTTGACGAATAAGATTGGGGCTCCCCAAGGCGAGGAACTAGGCCTTATGAATCCCTTGTCAGAAAGTTCTTGTAATTGTTTTGATAATTCCTTCATTTCGGATGAAGCCAATCAATACGGTGCTCGTGCTACGGGTGCGGCTCTTAGAATTAAGTCGATTTGGAATTCCACTAGTCGAGCTGGAGGCAGACCTGGCAAGTCCTCAAGAAATACTTCAGGAAAATCTCGGACGATTGGTACATCCTTTATCTGTTTTCTTTTCGACTTGTCCTCCTCTTTCTTGGCGGATATCTGTGCTAAAAAGACCTGGCATCCTTTGGCCATGTACTCTTGAGCTTTTGAACATGAGATAACTGTCAATCGGGATTCTCTCCCGTTGCTACTTTCGTTGCCACAAAAAGTCAAAGTCTCATTCCCATAGGGAATTTAAACAAGTTTCTCATCGCACACGATTACGGCGTGACATCTTCTTAACCAGTCCATATCGATAATGACATCGAAACTACCCAGTTCTACGGGCATTAGATCTATGGTAGAACGGATCCAAAAATTTTAAGTGCAACCTTCGTATAATGGTGTCTATCTCAACTAATTTCCCATCAGCTAATCACATCATAACAATTTCTAATGAATTTGGCGGCGATGTTTATCAAGGAACAAAATGCAGTGGATATAAAACTTCTATCGGCACCAGTGTCGAATAAGATAGATGCATAGTGGTTATTTAAGAGGAACGTACCCGTGACGACATTGGCATCAGGGTTTCCTGGTGCATTTCCCCTCTTTTCTGCATTCCCAACTGCATAAACCCAGCCTTATGGATTCCTATTTCCTCCATCTTTATTCTTCAGCTTAGGACAATCTCTCTTGAAATGTCTTGGTGCTCCACACTCAAAACAACCATTTCCCTTGGGGGCTGCCCTATTGCCCTTCTGAGTATTAGCAACGTTTGTGCTACCAGTACTCTGCCAATCGCGAGCAAAGTGCCCTATTTTGTTGCACTTGTGGCACCTCTGGATGCACGGGCCATTGTGGTGGAGATGGCACTTGGTGCACTTGGGCAAAGATCCCCCACAAGGCTTCTTTTTGCCTGTCCCCATATTGTAGACTTTGGCGACATTCTGCCTCTTGAAGGGTTGTTGCTGGTGACCATGGTTGTTTCTAGACGAATCGCCAGCCTTCCTTTTGTTGTCAGATTGCCTTTCCGCATAGGTGCGGAGTTTTTGATCCATCAAGTCATTGGCCAACTCAATAGTCTCATCCAACGTCTTAGGTCTGGTAGACTTGACGTTCCCATAAATGTTGTCAGGAAGTCCACTAATGTACTTGTCAACCTTCTCAGTTTCATTGGCAACAAACTTGGTACATATCAGGGTTAACTCTTGGAAACGTTTAGTGTATGCTGGAACATCGTTTCCCTTGACCTCTAGGTTCCACAGCTCAATTTCTAATTTTCTTTGATTTTCCACACCGCGACAATACTTATCCGTCATCTTTTTCTTGAGTACTTCCCAAGTCATTGCATATGCCTCTGGACCTAAGGTTCTTATCTGACCATTCCACCAAGTCAAAGCAGCACCTAACAGAGTGCAGGTGGCAAACTTTACTTGATTCTCAATAGCACAACCACTGATATTGAAAACCGACTCCATCTTTTCAATCCACCGAGTCAAACCAACCACGCCTTCAGTCCCCTTAAAGTCCAAAGGTTGACACTTCATGAAGTCAGCGTAAAAACAAGGGCGCACAATTTGCACGTTCCTTCGGTTATCCCTGTGCGAACTGTGGCTTCCATCTCCATTGGTGGAGTTTCATAAAAGAGCTTGGTCGATCATTGCTTGGATGGATTCTGGAGTCATGTTGTTTGGGTTGGTGTCGTTAACAGGGGTATTTGGTCCTCTTCTGGTTGTAGGTGCCATGATTTGTCTAGATCACAAAAGACAAAACATGAGGTTATATGACAGGATATAATAATATATAGGTGAGACAATCAACACAAGAGAGGTATATAGTACAAAGTAACACATCCATTTCATTCATAACTTTGAAAATTTTACATGAAATATTGTTTGAGTACAACATAATACAATACACAAGATCTAAGGCTATGCTAGCGGGGAAAACCCCTAATACTTAACATGCCTGTATAATGACCTAGCAAGATACAATAACATAAATCACTAGATGTGACTGTCGGCATCCCTAGAAGCACCTTGTGACCTGAATCCTAGCCTCTGGGGTCCTGGCAGACTTAGCTTCTCCTCTCTCCTCGCATGCTAACAACTCAGCCCTGCATGTCGGCTCATACTCTCGCCTCATATCTCTGATGACTCAGAGAGTCTCTACCATCTGGTCCTGACGCCTACGATCAGTCTCTAGAAGCGCTGCTAACTCAGCCTGCTACATCTGAAAGCGAGTCTCGTGTACCTGATGTTGTGTCTGAATGAGAGTACTTTGCAGTTGTAGCTGTGTCTGGTGTGCCTGGAGATAGATCTCATGTGCATACACATGATCATGATGGGTCTGAAGCTCCTGATGAGTCGCCTGACTCAATCCTATCGAGTGAGCCCAACCGCTCGGAACATAGCCTCCTCCTCCTCCACCATCCATACTGTCTCCTGGAGAGTCATCCTATCCCCCATAAGTAAATTGACCCGCTGCGAGTCCATATCGACTTGCTGTGATATACGAAACCTACTATACTGAGCATCCTCTAGTAAAGCATACAAGTCCTGTGTATCACGCTCATGGTGCTCAGCAAGCTCTGTGACCCTAGTATTGACTTCTCCCACGGTCATAGGTGCCATCTCTGGAACTGCCTCTGCCGGATCTACCCAAGTATCCCTAATCCCGTACCCAACATCTCTAATCCCCTGTCGCCTCTCTTCAGCATCTACCATGCTAACAAATCCATTGATGCAATTATGGGACAACTATTATTTTGATTTTAGAAAATCAACGAGATTGTTTTACAAACGACACACTTAGAGGTCGTTCTCTTGTATCTAGCGCTGTGTATTATGAAGTAGCACCCCAAGTGGTATTCCGCTGCGTTGTTGTATTTTTTGGGGTGTTACAGTGGTAGTGGAGGTGATGGTAATGCGACAGTAACTGCATCAATGAGGGCCTGAGTGGATGCTATCCTGAGTGTTTGGATTTGGGTTGGACACCCAGATGATGGTAGCAATGGTGATAAATGTGTAGGTGGAGTTGTGCACCTAGCAAGGCGCTCTCCCGCAGAGGGTGGTGGTAGTGAGATAGGTGGTGATGGTGATGGAGTAGTCATGGTCAGAAGTCTCTCAACCTCTGCCTCTGATGGAAGAGATATGGAAGTCTGGTGCCGGACGGTAATCCTAGCCCCAATAGTAATGTCAGTGGAGGGTGGTGGTATGACAGGCTCTGTTCCCTCAGGTGGGAAAACAGGCTCATCAACAGGTGCAGCAATAGTAGAGTCAGCCAGAGCTATGTGCTCCTCCTCCTCATCCTCGTCATCCTCATCATCCTCATCCTCGTCATGGGCGTCATCCCTAGATGAATCACCGTCATCATCATCTCCATTATCTCCACCGTCCATAGGATAGTCAACCGGACCATCCTTTGTCTCATCATCCTCATACTCCTCTGGATCCTCCTCGGGATCCGACTCAGTAACATATCTGGGTGACTCAGCAGTAGGTGAATCAACAGGAAGGATTGGTTGCTCCTCAGCCAAAAACTCATGCTCATCCTCTAATGGTATATACTCAGGGTATATAGGCTCTAGCACGCAGTCAGGATCATGTGCCTATACGAACATAGGCTCACGCTCATCCTCGTCCTGAGGAACTAGTGGTGTCTATGGATCCTCTGGGCCTGGTATGTAATCTGGTGATGGTGGGGCTACTGGCTGTATCGGGAGTCCGTCGTATCCTAATATGATTAGACGGAAGTGTAGGTAACAGCAGATGTCGCAGAAGACATGATTACTGCAAAAGCAAAATAACTTATATAAGTATTACTTATAGGAAAGATCGATATGATATTGTCTGTTAAGCTTTAATATAAAGAACTTATAGTAAATATGTTGTAATATCATTTACTAACACGTATATCATTCATTGTAAGCACTTAGTACCCTAATATGCTTAAGCAATGCATGTCATGTAAGCATATACGAGCTAATGGTAACAAGTAATGCATGTATGTTCCTCGAAATCCCAATTTGTGGAAATCAGTGTTTGAAAAATAGGTTATAGTCCAGACAAAACTTTTGACCTGGTTCTCTATAACCTTGGCTCTGGTACTAATCTGTAACACCCTCAAATCTGAGCACGCAGTGGAATGTTTGAATATCATGAGGGCGTCTACTTTATTGAATCAATAGCACAAGATTCTCCGAGAGTCGACTACTAAACGTGTCGTTTGAAAAATAAAGATAATTAGATAACAAAATGGCTTGTTTGTTACATATGCCCATGATATCAAATTGTTTTACAATTACAAATAAGATTTACGGTTTCTTTCAATTAAATCCAATGTATCATTTTAAACGACTTTTTGTGTCGTTCATATATATCTTGTGCTATTGATCATGAAGTAACCTCGTGCCTTATTGACCTGAAAAACATGCTTAAAACGTCAACATAAAGTTGGTGAATTCATAGGTTTATGTAAATCATTGGTAGGACCGCAAGATTTCCATGTGTATGATTTAGCAACACATGAAAACATCATAAAAAGTAATTACATCTTCCTAAGCTCATGACACTGAAGCTCGACATGTATGAATGCAATATATTGCCAATGAATGCCTGTGAATGATGTTCTAACCCGAAACATCCTAAATCCGACATGGTATACGTTCGATCCCAGTGATAGCTAATCACCCGAACGGGGATTGTCAATCCTAAATAGATCTATCTATAACATTTGCGCTCACAATCTAGTAATTGACAGTTCATGATAAAGGGCTCAGTGGGTTATCGCTACTTAGGCAAACACGTAATCATTGTATAAAATGTACACTTGCGTCCAATTTGTAAAACAA